>JAFEMH010004891.1:0-187483 GCA_022495995.1 Adenophora triphylla var. japonica | reverse complement strand
TACTTGACTTCACGAATTATTTCGGCTCTAAGTAATTTCTGCACCTCTTCTTTAATAGCTTCCTCCTTGTCCCTCGCAAAGTTTCTCCTTGTCTGGGAGATAGTCTTCGCCAAAGGATCAACTTCCAGGCAGTGGAGGGCTACTTCTTCATTGATCCCTCTCATGTCTTCGACTCTCCAAGCAAAGACGTCGAGACTGGTTTTTAAGAGGGTGGTGATTCTTTCTTTCTCTTCTGGAGATAGTTGGCCCCCGAGTTTAATTTTTTGTTCAGGATAGTCAGGATTGATGACTACCTCTTCCAGCTCATCTACAGGCTTCATTTCGGGACAGTCTCGAAATTCCAGAGACTCGATAATAATTTCTCTAATTCTCCTCCCTTCGTTGTCGTTCACATTGAAGCCTTCTTCCTCCATAAGTTTATCAACGTCAGGAAGATCGACCTTCCCCAAGTCATGGTTGGCCCCCGAGTTCTGGCCGTTGATAAGGATGGGGTCTTCCTCGGAGACGGGTGGATCTATACCTTGGTCATCTGCAATTTCTTGGACCATAGGTACTTCCTCAGATACAGGTGGAATTGTGCCTTGGTTATCTGCAATTTTTAGGACCATAGGCTCTTCCTCATTATCAAGTACCTCACGGATATAGCTCATTCTAGAGCTAGTCTCGGTGGTTTTCTGAGATTTAGAGATTTTAATGTTTTCCTCGGGGGTATCTATCTCCACACTTTTAGATTTCTTTCTGCTCTTCACGACATGTTCCAAGAAGTCTTTGGGGGTTGCCCTTACACATCCAATTCCAGCACGAGTGGGAAATTTAACTCGTTGGTGAGGAAGGGAGGCCACCATCCCAAGTTTAGCTTGACTTGGAATGCCTATGATTGCGTGATAATCACTAGTCAAGTCCATGACTATAAAATTGACAGTAGCTTTGGCTCGGAAGGGGTGGTCACCGACCTCAAGTTCCAGTTCCACAGTTCCCTTAGCTCGACCTTATGGTTGGTGAATCCTTCCGGCTACCGTGATATGGTTCCAGTATAGTGTCTTTCAATCCCATCTGTTGGAAAACGGAATAATACAGAATGTCACGGGAGGCCCCCGTGTCCACAAGTAATCTTTCCGATTCCACATTGTCAATTCGACCCTTTATCACCAAGGGTTGTTCACGGGCAGCACGGCTCCCTGCCAGTTCGTTGGGAGAAAAACTGATGACCTCTTCCGCCTTATGAATACAAGCAGGCACGTGGTACACCTTGCTTAGTTCATGGATCTGGTCCCTCAGCCTTCTGGTAGAAGTTACTTCTTCACGGATCACGTGTAATTTGGCACTAGGAGGCCTACATTCTCCGTCTTCACTTTTATCGTCATCTTCACTTTCCTCCTCCTTCCGCTTCCGCTTGTTGTCTTTTTTCATAACATAGCGGTCCAGCTTTCCCTCGTCAACCCATTTTTGGATTATCTTCTTGAGGGCCCAACAGCCATCAGTGGTGTGCCCGTTATCCTTGTGGAAATCATAATATTTTGAAGCGTCACGAGGGTACTTTGGTTTATCGCTCAGCGGACGGGGAGGTGGAAGATTTACTAGTTGCATAATTTCTGAGATGGGCTTGGTCAGAGGGGTGAACACTTCAATTTTCTCGGTGCCTCTTGTTCTGTTCTTCCCCTTGGATCCCTTACCGTTTCCATTATCATTCTGGCGAGTGGCAGATGCCTCTAGTTCCGCCTTGTCGGATCCCCTTTTCTTGCTTTTGTCCTCGGCCATTGCAATGGCGTATGCCACATGGTATAATTTGGACTTGGACTTGGGTTCCCGGGCGGAGAGTTCATAGATGAGGGGACCGGATTTCAATCCAGAGTTGAAACAAACTATGACTTCCCTGTCAGTGAGGCTCTCCTCCACTTGGTCTGCCATTTTTCGGAACCGGTTGTAATAGCTGAGGGTGGTCTCTCCCTTTCCTTGCTCGATATTGGCAAGGTCGATCAATCTCATCTTTCTCCTACCAGCCGTGGCAAAGTGGTTTAGAAACATTCTCCTCATGCCTCTCCAGCTATCGATGCAACCTTTTTTCAGTTCACGGAACCGGAGTCGAGGCATTCGGAGAAGGTGCTCACGAAAGCTTTGCAGAGCATATCATCAGCTACAGTGAGGAGGTTCATGGTTTGTTCAAAACTTTGCACATGGTCCTTTGCGTCAGTGGTTCCGTTATATTTTTCAAAATTTGGAACCTTAAAGTGAGGATTAGGTTGTGCTGCTGTTATCCTCAGGGAGAACGGACGAGTTGCCCAATCAAAGTCATCGTCGTCAAATTTATTTCCCATCTCCATGTCATCAAGTCTTTGTTTTAACAGCTCCCATTGTTTGGTTTCCACTCCTTACATCCTTCTAAGCGGGTGCTTCTTTGGGAGCGCGGGTCGATTTGTCCTTGGGACGACCATTTACCCTACTATGTTCCGCGTCGTGTCGATGGCTGTCCCGTTGGATGGTGCCTTATCACGCCTTGGTTCCAAGTCTTGGCCACCAAGTATCATCTTATATGGTTCCGGGGTCCTCGGTCTAATGAATTGACGAGGACGAGGTCGTGGAGAGTCTCTTCGAGGACGAGGAGAATCAGGGCGAGCTCGACGAGGACGAGGTGATCCGGGACGACGGGGAGCCATGACGAGACGAGGTGGTGACATTCGCTTGTTTAGACTGAGCCTTGTTCTTAGGTCCCGTGAGTTCACTTCCTCTTCCGTGGGAGTTAAGTGGCTTCTCAGGTCAACCACCTGATCCTTCTTCTTACTGTCATGCCGAGGACGGGTAGGTTCTCGGAGAGCTTGCTTTGGTGGTTCAGCGGGTTCGAGGGGAGGAGCTCGTTGCTCACATTGCTCCCTTCCAAGAGGGTTGCCCATAGATGGCAACATGAATTCAGCCATGGAATGGTCTGGGTCCAATTGCAAAAGAGCAGCATGTGTCTCATACATCCTTTGCAACGTCTCCATTTCTTTATGTAACAAAGAGCGTCGGTCAATGGGTTGAGTTCCTCCCGCTTGACCGGCGTCGGCATTCTTTGTCTTCTTCCTTCCCACTTGCTTCCCACGAGGACGAGTAGGACGAGGAAGGTCAGCACCCTCTCCCTCGGCATTCGCCTGACCCTTGGAACGAAGAGTCATGGCGAGGGGAGGAGGCCCGTCTGGCTGAGGTAGAGGAGGAGGAGGAGGTAGCTCCTCGGCACCTGGGTTAACCCCATTCACTTGGGTTTGGTCCTCAGCAGTTACACTTGTAAATTGTCCGTCCATTGCGAATCGACAAATGACCAAATTATCAATTAAGCGAATTTCCCAAAAAATCACGATTTCCAACCAAATTCAGAGCAGAATTTGATGCAAACTAAGAAACTGCAATTTTGCAACTTTGACAACGCCAAATTTTTTGGCCAAAATTGGGACAAAATTCCAACGCTAAAACGATTTCCAACGAAATTCGAGCTAATTCCGGTTGAAATTTGCAGATTTCGGCGGTTCAAGAACAGAGCCCAAACGGAACAAGAATTTCCGTTCAAATCTAGCAGATTTCCGGCAAATAAACTCGCTTTAGCGAGCTTTTTCCAGGCCAAACAAAAGGTGTTTGAATCGATTTCCCGGCAATGGAACCAATTGATGATGCCAAAATCGTCAAATCAACCCAAATCCAAGCGATGAATGCTCCGGCGATTGCAAGGCCTGAAAATAAGAGAAAATACGTAAACTAAGCCGGGGCGGATCCGGCTAAAGGCCCTCCGGCGTGAGAGTAAGTTCACGGTTTGTATGTAAGAAACTAAATTGACAGAGTTTCTGTATTGTAAAAAGTAACGTATCAAATAATGAGCCATAGGGCTTGTATTTATAGGGATGGATTGATCGAATCCATGTTGAAGTGAACTTATAAAGAGATAAGATATAATCCTAAGAGAATTATATCTGTTAAGGAGTCATTGTTTGACTTGAATTGGTGTTGGTAATTATAATCCTGATTGGATCACGACTGTAGAATCCTTGTTTGATAAGGACTGTGTAATCTGCTAGCCGAAACGCCGAGGAGCAAGAATGTTTTATCTCAGCATTTGTATATAAGCCGAGATGCATGATTTTGCCTCCTCGTCATTTGATGATTGGCCGGCATGTGAAGATGCCGGGATGAATGATTCTGTCTCCTCGTCACTTTGATGATATGCCGAGGTAAGAACTTTTCTCTCCTCGTCACTTGTGATATCTCGGAGTTCGATGGACCAAGTATGAATATGTAAGGCCGAGATGGATGCTCCTCGGCATACGAGGAAGATGTTCCTCGGCACTGACACTTGTATAATGGATTATGTTTATGGCCCAATCCCTTTGGGCCAAATTCGGGCAAGCCCATGTTCGTATCTCGATTTATACTATTCATTTACTATATTATATATACTCCCTCCGTCCCAATAAATGCTTCACTAATTACCCAAAAGGGCGTCCCGTTAGAAGCTTCACCTTTCCTTTTTTGGCAAAGAATCTTTACTATTTCCTTCACTCATTCTCTCTCCTACATTATTTTAATACTCACAACACCATTATAATTTACTATTCCCTCCACTAATTCTCTCTCCTATTATTGGTAAGAAAGTCTTGTAATATATACTCCCTCCGTCCCGGTTCACTTGGCACCAACTTTTTGGGTGTAGGAATTAAGGAAAAGTGATGTAAGAAAGAGAAAAAGTTAAATGTTGTGAGTATGAAGAATTAAATAGGAGAGAGAATGAGTGGGAGGAATAGTTAGGAGAGAGAATGTTGTGAGTGTAAAAGTGAAGTAGGAGAGAGAATGAGTGGAGGGAATAGTGAATATTCTTTTCTATTTTGGGCAGTACCAAGTGAAGTGGGACGACCCAAAATAGAAATTAGTGCCAAGTAAAGTGGGACGGAGGGAGTATAGTATAAATGGCAATGTGTAATTGCTACAGTTGATTGAACAGTATCAATGGCCAAATTTTCCATTTTGCCCTTAAAATTTTTATTTTTTTTAAATTAATTTTTTTTAATTTAAAAAAAAAAAAAAAAAAAAAAAAACAACGTGTCGTTGGACACGGGCTTGCTCTAGTGGTTTGATAAATGGTGATCCAAATCGTATATCTTTTCAAAGTGATATGCTGTCAAATTCTATATTATTAGGTCCGCCAAACTTGATGCCTTCAATTAATATAAGTTGACTTATATTAACTGACAAAACATCCAGCACATCACATTAAACAACTCTTTTTCTCCAGCTAATCCATTGTTAATAAACTCAGAAATCAAGATCCAAGGGTTGAACATATGGGCTTCCCTTCGCTTGCGGTCGAATACGTTTACTTTATTTAATATAATCATCATGAGTTGGCCATGTTTCACTTTTCGTAGAAAGCATTGTAAGTTCAAGAATACCTAGAAATCTTTATCTTCACCATCTAACCGATTTTTTTCTTAAATAATTCCATTTAAAAAAAATAATTTCCAAAATAACTCACCTTTGAAACTATTTTTCAAAATTACCACATTTTTGGAACTCGCTAAAACTCAATTCTTAACTTACTTTTCTTTATAGTACTCTTCATAATAAGAGTCTCATTCCGAAAATGACAAATTATGAATAGTGTTTTTAGACAATTTTGTCCTTATAATCCTTGTATAATTATATAAAAAAAATCAATTCTTAACTAACCTATTTTTTTACCTTGAACTTTGAAAAGTATTTTAGATTATTATGTCATCAATCCACTTAAATGTTTACCATGAAAAATAAATGTATCACTCTTATTTCGAAACGGAGAAATTAAAGTACTATATATTTCTGACACTCATGGAAAAAGGGATCCACTTTGGGTATGAAGATGTATTTGGCTCTTTGTAGCGGAGAGAGGTTTCGGCATTAAAATAAAATAATTATAATAATAAAGAAAGACTTGGTTCATATTATTATTCATTATAAAAGAAAAGAATTGACGTACAAATTGATGTGATAATGGAGAGAGAAAGAGAGAGAGAGAGAGAGAGAGAGAGAGAGAGAGAGGATGGAAAGCATTCATCATTTTAGCCATGATGAACATCCATTGTTCCTCAAAAAAATTGGTGAGAATGAGGAGGAGGAATTTGTGTGTTACGGGTGTCAAGAACAAATCACAGAGAAAGACAACTATTATGCCTGCCAAGTGTGTAGTTTTTATCTACACAAGAAGTGCGCAGATCTGCCTAGAGAGATCAATCTCCCTTTTCATATACACCCTCTTACTCTACGTGATTCTTTCAATTCTTATTGCGATATCTGTCAACGCGATTGGAAGTGGTTCACCTACAGTTGCTCCTTATCCTTATGTGATTTTGACATCGATGCCCTATGTAGTTTCTTTCTGCAGGAGGGGCAGAAGAATAATTTTCAACATGAAGGCCACCCACACCCATTAGCATTCAACCTCAGACCTTCGTTGTTCCGCTGTGATGCTTGCTATACCAAACATGAAGACTTATCCTATTTTTGTACCACTTGCCAGTTTTGGATCCACAAAAGTTGTTACTCTGCCCCTAAATCCTTTAAATTTGATCATCATGATGACCCTTTGTCCCTCGCATATTCTCTTCCAGAACAACACCGAAACTTCCCACAGTTTTGTGATATCTGCAAAAAGTATGTGAATCCATCAAATTGGGTTTACTATTGTGACAATTGCAGATACTTTAATCATATCAAGTGTGCTACATCAAATCCCCCAACGTTGACGTACGTACATTCTTCAACCTCCCCATCTCTCCCTCCCTTTAATTTTTTTTATTTATTTTTGTTTCTCATTTTCTTTGCTATCGGCCTTATATCGCAATATCTCATTTTGATAATTGTAGTGAAAGTGAGATCCAAGATGAAGAAGGTGATACAGAATCCAGTCAATTAATGCAACTTCCTTTCCCTGATCGTGAGTCAGTACCAGATCCAACAAGTCTATTTGTAGCTAATAAAATAGCAAGTGTGGCTTATGATGACGGACCAACAGAGATATCCCATCTCAGCTCCCTTCATCATCATCCTATAAGTATCATTACAACTAAGAATGTGGCATACAATGATATGATTTGTGATGGATGCGTGCGTCCTATCTCAGCTCCCTTCTACAGTTGCAGCAGCAAATGTAACTTCTTTCTCCACAAATTTTGTGCTGAGTTACCAGAAGAGCTCCAATGCCCACTCGATTCTGCTCATTCAATCAAGGTGAAGAAGTCTAAAAGTATCTATGATTACTTCCATTGCTCTTTTTGCTTTCGATATTGCAATGGGTTCTTATGTGAGTGTGTATCTTGCGACTTGAAATTTGATATAGGGTGTGCTTCTAACTTAATTCCCAGTAGAATCAAACACGATTCTCATGGGCAGCATCCACTAGTCAGAAGTTATTTACCTATTCATGAGCAATATGCCATATGCAATGCTTGCAATCATTTTACATACGCCAGGTGCGGTTATAGCTGCAAAGCTTGCAGTTTCAACTTGTGCATCAAATGTGTCAATTATCCTAGGTCGGTCAGGCATGAATATGACAGACATTCCATCCCCTTGACCTATCCTCCTATCAAAGACCATCCAAGTGATTTTATTTGTGAAATCTGCGAGGAGGATATTAACCCAAGGGATTGGATGTATCATTGCAAAGATTGCACCAAATCTTTTCATACTAAATGCTTCTTTCCGTTTGATGAGTATTCAAATGTAAAATTTGGTGGAAAGGTTAATATTGACAAAATTCACACACATCCACTCACATTTGTTAGAAATAATAAAAGCGAGAATGCTTCATTGTGTGGCCAATGTGGTACAGATTGGAACGGGAAACCTATCCTGGAGTGTGAACCATGTGGTTTCAAACTTTGCAGATACTGTGCAAGAAAAATTGAGGCACAAAGGTATTAAGTGAATTGTATCCGATTATATTGCAGGGTGAACATCTGTTGTTGTAAAGGACAATTTATTCAATTATAAGTGTAATGTTATTAGTTCTCTTTTTTATTTAAGCTCCTGTTCTTCTTGTGTACTCCCAAAATTATTGAAATTGTAGTTAATTATTTTTTAAAATAAGTCACGAATACCTGCTGCTATAGTTTAAGATTTTTTTTTTCTTTCAAAATACCAATTGACTATTGATGTGATAATGATATGAACCAAGTCTTTGATTATTATTATTATTATTTTTATTTTATTAAATGGACGAGTTATTGAAATTGTAGTTAATTATTTTTTTAAATGAGCACATTTGTAGTGAGTAAAAGTAGTTAAATAAAAGTAGTTTAAGAATTTTCTTTTTCTTACAAGATACCAATTGACTATTGATGTAATAATGCTAGAGTTGGTCCATATTATATTCATTTATTTATAGAAACACAAATTTATTTCCATCGTTTCTAATGAAACTAAACACTCACTATTTTTTGGCTTGCAAATATGATGAACAATGCAAAATGAATTTTGTTATTAATCAACAGTCGGTTCATGCAATTTTCGACGCAATTTCCATTATAGGTTATCCGAAAACAACACGGCTCTGCTTTAATATAGGAGAAAGGCTGCGTACATCTGACCCCCATTACACCATCATAGGTGGGAGACTTTGCGGCACTACAGGGTAAAGTTGTTGAACAGAAACACAAATTTAAATGAGTTGGCAACCACAATATATTTTGACAATCTCCAACGGGAAAGATAGAGTGGAAGAGAAGATGAAAGGAATTGAACATTTTTGCCATTCTGTACATCCATTACATCCATTGGTGTCCAAAACTAATCACAGAGAAAGACGACTACTATTTGTGTGTTACAGTCTCAAACACAAGCACAAATTCGCAGGAAGGGATCTTAGAAATTATCATTCACGAATGATAATTTCTATGAAAAAAAGAACCAACTTTATATTATTAACAAGATTGCACTGTCTGTGCTTACAACCGACTTTGCCAAGAAGAATCAAAGTAGATAATACATGAACTAAGGTCATTCACGAATGCACCAAGTAGTCTGATCAATGAATGTCTCCAAGTATCATCATTCATCAGATTTTCAACACACTATAAAATGAAAATAAGAACACTATAAGCACGAATCCGCAGAAAGAGATCTTACAAAATATCCGTGGTGTAGCATTCAATGCAATGTGAGAGATGGATGAACACAAAGAGCTTTGGTCATAACATGCAATCAGTCCTTGCGGGTAATCTTCTGAAGACATTGAGCAAAACTGAAGGTCCCTTGCTGGGGAATCTCGGGTGTCGCAATATGTATAAACCTGTGAGAAGAGCCACAACCTGAAAAGGTGTGTGATATAGAACAATGGCTGCAGCAAAACAGAAAATTGTGAATAATGTAGTTAGTCTAGGATCTGTCCAGCCCAGCAAAGATTGAATCCTCTCTCCTTCAGTTGCTAAGCCTCCTTGAAGGGTTCTTCCACTAAAAAGGGATCACACATCTTCCGAGAACTTCATCCTTCTTTGGTGAAAGTCTTTCCATCACATTCAAAATCAAGGCCTCCTCGAAGGGTTCTGCCACTACAAACATGAAATCCTCGTTCCAAACAGGATTGATTGACTTGCTCGGGGACAGACTAGAACTGAAAGCCTGAAAACCAATAGTGGCCTTGACAAATATTTCTGGGGACTTACTCACTTTGGAAAGAACCAAATCCTGAGCTTATATAAGATTCACTCTAAGATACCAAAGCTTAGGCGATATGTAGAGATTGGACTGTAGATCGGCTTGACAATTAGCCCCTGCGGTATCTGAAAGCCATGCCTCTGGAAACGCTTCATCAGCTTGAGTACCCCACCAAATGGCTAACATCAGCTCTCCGTCAACCTTTTCCCCCTTTCCTATCTTCTTCCAGTCCGTACCACTGTGGAGACAGGGGGATATCTGGGGTACCCACTTTGGGACCTTGTTAATATCAATTAAAACCCGACCCATGAAAACATCGACGGGGCTACCCTTTTCCATTATCCTGACCTCAATTTCAGAGTCTTGAATCTGAGATTCGCCGAAAGCAAACACTACGCTCCATTTTGGGTTCAAGTTCTTCTCGCACACTTCGGTTAAGCCCTTACAGTTTCCTTGCTTCACTTCAACATAAGGGTCACATGAGCTGACAGTGACTTTTTTTCTTGACTGTCTAAAACGAAACAAAGAACGATCCACGGAGACGCCATCCTTGGCAGACAAATCCTTTCCTTCAACAATTCGGACATATAGGTAGTGCATAGGCTCAACCAGGTCATATGTATTTATGAGCTTATGATTTCCATTGGCCTCTGCAGAATCGAATTCTGCAGCAACACCAAGGTTTGGTTCGGTCTCCTTCAGCAAATGATCTTCACGTGAACGTCTCTTCATTTGCTGAGATTTTCAGAAACACAAAATTAGGTTGACACTCAACCTTCTTCTCAACTCATAATATGTTTGGGTTCATAAATTGAAGCACTACTACTTCATTTAAAATTTTGAGGAAGATTTCTTAGTTGTTTGAAAACTATGAACTATAACCAATATTGCAGAATCAAGATTATTAAACAAAGATTTCATTTGTAAAATTATACAAACTCATTCGATTCAAAACAATGTAAATAGACTCCTCAACATATATATCCTTGAGAATGAACAATTGAAGAAAAACTGAAGACACTAGATTCTTCATTTGTAGGTTTGTAGAAAGATTCTAAAGAAATCTTAGAGATGCAATTCACAGAAAAAGTTAATAAACTATGACATTTGTTTTATGAGTGAGAGATCCATGGAAGCTAAACATTAGTTGGCAATGTTAGAGAAACTAGAACAAAGTTTTCTAACCTTATTTTGGATGACAATGGCAAAGGCAGGTTGATCAGATAGATAACGAAACTAGGTTGTAGTTGGCTTGGCTGTTGTAATTTGAGAGACCGACTTTAAAGAGACAAAGAAAAACCATGTTCTTGTCACATACTACCTCCGCGTCAAAATAAATTATTATTTTTTTAATAAAAAACAAAAATGGATATTCATTTTCAGACAGTGTCATCCATAAATTATTTTGTAAGGTGAAAATTCATGGAGGATTATTCATACTACTCCCAGTTTGTTTACCCTTCATTCTTTTAAGCCTCTTACTACAAACAATACTACTCTTATTCACCCCATTCAAAAAAAGATCAAATAGCAAAATGATGATTTTCATAATCTGGTCAGCATACTCTGCATCCGACTGGACTGCAAACTTCGTTCAACCAACAGCCTACCGGAAACTTCCTCTGGTCAGCATACTCTGCATCCGTAGAGAAGAAGTTTATCCTCAAGATAGATATATGGGTGACCTACATCCTGCTCATTGGGGCCATGGTGCACGATTTGGTGTCACTCGGCATGCTTGTTTCCTCGGATTGGGCCAATGTCACAGTTAGGGAGCGCAAAAACTCCTTAACTGCTAATATCATGAAGCATTTTCTACTTGTCAAGAAGAAAAGACTGGTCCAATCAGGTAAGGAGGATGACACTGGTAGGTGAACCTCACAGCCAGCTGAATTTCACCCATCTTTTTGACCCCAGATAGATGCAAAACCAAAAGAGGATAAGAATGTGTGTAAACTTTACCCCTTTCAAGGGTAGTTACACGAATCCGGACTTTCCCAAATAATTGAATCCTTGTCCCTATACCTTGGAAATGACCGTTATCGAATACCCCGATAGTTAAGACTGTGCATGGATCAAATACTTCCCAAGCGTATTGCTCGTTCCGCTTTGGAAAAAGTGAATCACATATAGTTCTTGTCCTTGCCCATTCTTGGCCATATTTGGCCACACAATAAGCATCTGTTGTGGCCCTTCCATATTTAGTCTTCAGTGGTGACAACTCTTTTGCCATCAAAATCCCCACTTCCAGAACCCCAATGCTGGATTTCCACAATTTTTCATCTGCAGGCCGATAATCACTACAATTGTGATCAGATTCATCCTGAACATGGTATCCACCTTCTAAACCGAACCTCACATGAATTCTGCTTGCAAATTTGTCCTCAATGTTTTCCCCTTCAACAACATCCTTCTCCAGCTTAAACCACCTAGTCTTTACATCTTCAAAATCAATTAAGCGATTTTCCGCGTACTTCAAAGGGATCACGCATCTTTCGAGAACTTCATCCTTCTTTGGTGAAACTCTTTCCATCACATTCAAAACCAAGGCCATCTCGAAGGGTTCTGCCACTACAAACATGAAATCATCGTTCCAAACAGGATTGATTGACTTGCTCGGGGACGGACTAGAACTGAAAGCCTGAAAACCAATAGTGGCCTTGACAAATGTTTCTGGGGACTTACTCACTTTGGAAAGAACCAAATCCTGAGCTTCAATAAGATTCACTCTAAGATACCAAAGCTTAGGCGATATGTAGAGCTTGGACTGTAGATCGGCTTGACAATTAGCCCCTGCGGTATATGAAAGCCATGCCTCTGGAAACGCTTCATCAGCTTGAGTACCCCACCAAATGGATAACATCAGCTCTCCGTCAACCTTTTCCCCTTTCCTATCTTCCAGTCCGTACCACTGTGGAGACAGGGGATATCTGGAGTACCCGCTTTGGGACCTTGTTAATATCAATTAAAACCCGACCCATGAAAACATCGACGGGGCTACCCTTTTCCATTATCCTGACCTCAATCTCAGAGTCTTGAATCTGAGATTCGCAGGAGTCTTGAATCTGAGATTTGCCGAAAGCAAACACTCGTTCCATTTTGGGTTCAAGTTCTTCTCGCACACTTTGGTTAAGCCCTTATAGTTTCCTTGCTTAACTTCAACATAAGGGTCACATGAGCTGACAGAGACTTCTTTTCTTGATCGTCTAAAACGAAACAAAGAACGATCCACGGAGACGCCATCCTTGGCAGACAAATCCTTTCCTTCAACAATTCGGACATATAGGTAGTGCATAGGCTCAACCAGGTCATATGTGTTTATGAGCTTATGATTTCCGTTGGCCTCTGAGGAACCGAATTCTGCAGCAACACCAAGGTTTGGTTCGGTCTCCTTCAGCAAATGATCTTCACGTGAACGTCTCTTCATTTGCTGAGATTTTCAGAAACACAAAATTAGGTTGACAGTCAACCTTCTTCTCAACTCATAATACGTTTGGGTTCATAAATTGAAGCACTACTACTTCATTTAAAATTTTGAAAACTATGAACTATAACCAATATTGCAGAATCAAGATTATTAAACAAAGATTTCATTCTTTTAAGCCTCTTACTACAAACAATACTACTCTTATTCGCCCCATTCAGAAAAAGATCAAATAGCAAATTGATGATTTTCATAATCTGGTCAGCATACTCTGCATCCGACTGGACTGCAAACTTCGTTCTTGGCCTCATAACCAACAGCCTACCGGAAACTTCCTCTGGTCAGCATACTCTGCATCCGTAGAGAAGAAGTTTATCCTCAAGATAGATATATGGGTGACCTACATCCTGCTCATTGGGGCCATGGTGCACGATTTGGTGTCACTCGGCATGCTTGTTTCCTCGGATTGGGCCAATGTAACAGTTAGGGAGCGCAAAAACTCCTTAACTGCTAATATCATGAAGCATTTTCTACTTGTCAAGAAGAAAAGACTGGTCCAATCAGGTAAGGAGGATGACACCGGTGGATCTCATTTATCACCGAAGTCATCTTTACGCGCCCCCTATGCATTATATTGTACTTGTACCCTAAGAAAATCATACTTCGGAGATGGTCCGAATCGATACAGCAATTCAACTTGATAAACTATGCAGCACATGAAAGCTATCCAAAAAACCTCAACGGGACGAGATTTGTCTCATCTGAGCCGTTCACAGAGAAGCTAAGGAGTTTCATTTTTGATACTCTCCGGACCAGATCTTTGAACCGAAAGCAAGTGAGTCTAAACATAAGTGAATATCTTACTTGCAACATTAACAGATTGCTTGATGGCCTACACAGCCAGAATTACACCACAACACTTGAATACGATGAGGGTCTCCTTCTAAGGATAAAGATCATGAGCACCAGGATAGTCGTTATTTTTCTAAGATTCTGTCTGATTACATGATGTATTTACTACTTATGCAGCCGACTCTCATGTTCTCTGTATCTGGTATGGCAAAAACAAGATTCAGAGATACTTGTGGCGATATCAAGAGATTACCAAAGGGAAAAAGCGTATCATTTCCCAAATCAAAGGACCCGCGATTGAGCACTTGTTATTCAATTCTAGAAAATTTGATCAACCCCTTTCCTGATGTAAAATGTGCAGGTTTGCTGGCACGGACAGTGATTTGGTCACCAAGTGGTTCGTATTGGGTTCTAATAAGTAATGTTTGGATGGAGTTATTACTTTCAAGTCATTCCTTTTTGTGTTTAGTATATTTGGTTTCAACATTTGGTATCAAAACTCGAATGGGGATTAATGTGTGTATGTGAAGGTGTTCGTGCGAGTAGTTTAGGGCAAATACGAGAGTTTGTAAGAGTGTGAGTAAACTTAGTTCACTAATCTCAAGAGAAAATTAGAAGCAAAGAAACACCAATTCAATTAACCATTCAGATTTTTCGGATCCAATCTAAGAATAAATATCATGTTCTCGAGTTCCAAGCTCAACTAAATGCTCGAAGACAATTCTAACGCCAAGCACATATTCTACTATTTTTACTAACCTTTCCGCCATTGTTGAGTTTATTAAGGGTTGCAACTCAGTATTATCGCCAACACTGAAATCAGAGTCACGTTAATGGATTAGAGAAATCATTTCCGACAACACATTGCGAAAAGAACTAACAAAAAATTAGGAAAAAATTTATTGTTGTCGCTGTACAAACTAATCAGCATAAAGTACAGTTATGATACCTGGATACAACCTTAATGATTACAAAAAGCTTCACAATCGACCATGAACGCAGGGGCGGAGCCAGGAATTGGCCGGGGCAAGATTATACGGGGTTTGGGGTCGGCGCACTGAAAAAATTCGGGTCGGACAAGTAAAAAATGGGTCGGATCCATGAAATACAATGTATTTTAGTTAACAAAAATGATAAAAGTAAATGATTCAAAGAACGATTGAAATAATGTTGAAGTATTTAACACAAACAATTTATTAAAATATATTACTCGTACAAAAAAGAAATTCAAATTTGCTAATTAAACTTGGGATAATAGGAAGAAAGACCAAAAATAAAAAAAATGGGAAAAGCCTAACGAATTAATTAAGATTGAAAAAATGTGAGGAAATTAGGAGAAAGATAAAAACAAAACTGTTAAGAGAAAGAATAGCAAAGATGGAAGACAAAATTAATTGAAAATGTAGGTAGCAGGGTTCGAACATGAATTTAAAAGGAAACACCAAAGGCTTTAAATTCACCCCTTCTACCGCTGAACCATACCACTCACTGGTATTAATCTTGAAGTTAATTATATATACTCCCTCCGTCCACTTACATAGTTCACAGTTACTGTTCACGCGTGGATTAAGGAAAAAAATAATGATATAAATGTTGTGAGTGTAAAAGTAAAATAGGAGAGAGAATGAGTGGAGGGAATAGTAAATTATAATGGTGTTGTAAGTATTAAAATAATGTAGGAGAGAGAATGAGTGGGGTAGGGTTAATTTTTTAATAATAAAAACTTTCCATTTTGGGTAAAAAAATAAAGTGTGAAGTATGTAATTGGACGCCCAAAATAGAAAGTGTGAATTATGTAAGTGGACGGAGGGAGTATACATATATAACAAAAATATGGTGGGGGCAAAAAAAAATTTCCTTGCATTTCCGCATTGGGGGCGAGTGCCTCCACCCGCCCCCTGGATCCGCCCCTGCATGAACGTATCGAAGCCGCCATTGCCGTTTCTCTCAATCTACTTTTGCCGCGTAAATGCTAACTCATTTTCTCTCTCTCTCTCTCTCTCTCTCTCTCTCTCTCTCTCTCTCTCTCTCTCTCTCTCTCTCTCTCTCTCTCTCTCTCTCTCTCTCTCTCTCTCTCTCTGTTTGTGACTCTAGAAGAAATGAGAGTCAAATAAAGGCAAAGAGAAAAACTTGAAATTATTTCATTTTAGTTTAGAGATTTGTTATTCACCCGTACCATTACTTAATACTAATTAGCACATGCCCGTGTTCAAGGCCACGTTTTTTTTTTAAAAAAAAATTAAAAATTTTTTTTTAATTAAAATTTTTTTTAAGGGCAAAATGGGAAAGTGACAAAATAGTGAGGGCAAAATGGGAATTTCCGCCGTTGAAACTGTTCATTGAACAGTTGAAGGACCACCCTCATTTATACTATAGATATTACGGGTGGACTTCCGAATTTTAAAACTAGAGAAAGAAAAGAAAAATTGGGGGAAATTTAATATATTTTTCATGCTAAAGTTGCTCTCGATTTTTTTAGAAATGAAGTGGGAGGAATCACGAAATCTGGGGAGAAACGCGTTTCTCCGTCGCGTATGGAGAAACGGGGCAACGTTTGTCGCGCGACATACTTAGCCACAACAACTGGATATCACTTCATCAGTTTCTGGATATCCAGAACATTGAATATGGATATCCAGAAGCTTTAAAGGATATCCAGAAACCAAATATTTTTTCTGGATATCCTTTCCAAAGCTTCTGGATATCCATATTCAATGTTCTGGATATCCAGAAGCTTTGGAAAGGATATCCAGAAAAAATATTTGGTTTCTGGATATCACTTTCATAAGTTTCTGGATATCCATATTCAATGTTCAGGATATCCAGAAACTGATGAAAGTGATATCCAGAAACCGGCTAAGTATGTCGCGCGACAAACGTTGCCCCGTTTCTCCATACGCGACGAAAAAATGCGTTTCTCCGTAGACCGACTCGGGAGGAAAAGGAAGGAATTTTTTTTTAATTTTCTCTCCCACACAATCCTTCCAAAAGTGAAAGGAATTAGAAAAAAAGAAAATCTTATAAAATATTTTTTTGGTTAAACTTATTTTATCCCTAAATTATAACTCTTCTCTTCTTTTTATTAAGGGTACGAGTGTAATTCATTTTTTTCTCCTCCTTTTTCCGTTCTAAACTCATGAGCACTTAAAGAAATTATTAAATTCTCTCACCTTCTCTTCTTTCCCTTTCCCTTCTCTTCCCTCACTTTCTCTTCTCTCCTTTAAAAACTCGATAGCGAGCCCTAAATATATCCAAAAAATTAAGTACTCAACATTAGATACACCACCGTTATCCTTATTTTACCCTTGATTGAGAAAAGTCTGACCCACTTCTTTATCTTCAGCCCCCCCCCTTCCCTCTATCTTAAATCCCACATTTGATCTTCTTCTCCTCCTTCACAGCCCACACCGCCACTGCCACCACCGGAGCTGCAATATCCATCTCTAATGGATGCACAAACCGTAAAGTTAAACCTTGTTCTAAACCTGGACTATGCATTTTCGACACCTTCTCACTCATATCCATCACCGACTTAAACCCATCGGTAATTATTCTCACCGGCGGCCCCTACTCGGTCATTCGCCTAACGCGTCGTCTTTCCTGGATTGGTTTGTGGAGTACGTGGAGACAAACGGGTGTTTGTGTTCGGGATATGTTATGGGTTACAATTGATTGGGAGTAAAGAAGTTGGTAATAGTCAGGTTTTGGATGAGCCATGGGGATGAGGCTGCAAGAAATAAGCTCAACTGGGTTTTGGATCCAAGAGATAGGTTTGATTTTGAAAAATTTAACTTTGTTTACTCCTTTTAAAAAGAAGTTGGTGAAGAATTGAAAGGTTAATGTTGTCATTTCGATTGATGACACTTTTGTAGTAATTGTCATTGCGGAGGTATTTAGAAATTTAACAGATTTGAAAGTTTCAATTAAATATTTAACAGGATTGACAGTTTTTTATTGATTTTCATTTTCAAACTTAACGAATGTGACTTTTCAAGCCTTGTTTATATGGATGTGTTCCTCTAAAAGAGACACTATGATCCCTATAAACTGAGGAGTGATTTGACCAATTCATTCGCTCATTTTTTCAAGCAACAAAAGGATATAATCCTAGTTTTCTTTTATTGATCTATTTTTTAAAATATTCTATTTCATTCAAACTAGCAGAGAAATTTCTAATTGATTAAAAATTTGAGACTGTTGTATCTTCGGAGACTTTTGATCTACTATTGTGTGCACCGAAGCAAATGTCAAAAATATTGTATTATGAAAATTACATTAACAAATCTCAGTCAAATCACCAAGTAAGCGTTACTTTAGAATATTTTCTTTTATTATACTTATTAATAAAATTTAACAAGAATTTCTATTTTATTTCCTTGTTCTTTCACAAGATATATTTCGAGAAATATATCTTAAACCTTAGAATAAATATTTCAAAGAAGTATTTTGTGAAAATACACAATGAAAAAATATTATTTAAAAGTATATTGTGAAAATACTTCTATTTATATATTGAGAAAATATTTTAATTACACATATTATTTATATCCAACACCTACTTATTTAAATGATTGTCCAAATTTCATACTAAGGGCTACTTTAAAAATGTGTGCTTTTAAACATTTTAATGGCAAAAATATATAAATATTTTGTTATTTACTTTCTAAACATTTAATTTTTAATATAACGATAATAAATTGAATAGCAAAAAAATAATGATAAAAAATCGTTTAAGTACAGAGTTTTTAACAAAACAAAAATTCATATTAAAACAAAAATATCTTGTATTTGAACATTAATTCAGGGACAGAGGGGGTAATTATATTTTATTTAGTAACTCTTTTCATATTGTAGGGTTTTTTTTTTCTCTACCCATACAATTTATATCTTTTTTAAATTTATTTATATTTTATATATTTTTAAATTTATATTAAAACAATTGTTGTTGTGAAGATTTATCAACAGATGTCATTTGCCTTGAAAAGTGAAGACCACAACAGGAGTACATGATTTGGTTACAAGATCTCTCGGCACTAGGTTGACAACTTTTACGTTCTAAAAATTGATAGGCGGATCTAAAGCGTGCCTAGGTGGAACTTAGTTGGAGCCTAAACAAGAATTTAGACATATTTTATATTATTGAATGAAATAAATTGATGTGACTGCAAGGTGAAGGAGGATATCGAAATTGTAAGAACCCGAAAATTTTAAACTTTTAATTTAATTATTTTTATTAGAAAATAATTAATTTAATTACAATTATTAGTTAGCATTTAATAATTGGGCCATTATTGGAATTAATTAAATGAGTTGGAGGATTTAATCAAGTTGGGCTAAGCAAGTGGGCTTGTGGAGTTAAGTTGGCCCAAGGAGAATAATACCCAAAATATAAATAACTAAAACCCTTCCTAATTTTTCCATAATCCTCATAATTCACAAAAGAGAAAAAAAAAAAAGATTATTAAAACCCTAATTGCCTAGGGGCGGCTGCCGAATAGGAGGGAGGGGAAAACTAGGGTTTTTCCAACTTTTCTTTTGAAGATCAACTTTGATTCAAGGTATTAAATCAATTCCCTTGTATTTAAAATTGTTAAATCTTTATTTTTAAAGTTAGATTACTAATCTATGCTTAAACTAGGGTTTAAATTTTATGAGTATGAATGTATTATATTATGTAAAATCTAGATCCTATCAATGATTTTTGGAATAGGATTTGAGGATGGATTAATGGATTTTGATCTAGGTTTTTCCTATACCAAAAGAATTAAAACAAATTAAATGTTTTGTGTGTTATGTGTGTATGCCGTGTATGTGTGTGTGTGTGTGGTGTAAATATTTTTGAGGTTAAAACTTGTTAATAAAATTGTTTTGATTAAATATTTCAATGTCGAAAAGGTTTGATTTTGGATAAAAGTGTTTTTGATTAAAAATCTAACAAAAGGTTAAAAAGCTGAAAATCAGTTTGTTAAAAGCCTAGTGACCAAACTGTAAAATCTGGAAACTAGGGACTAAACTGTAAAATCTGAAAGTCGAGAAACTGTTTATAAAATCTGAAAGTTGAGGGACTGTTTTGTAAAATCTGAAAGTTGAGGGACTGTTTTGTAAAACCTGAAAGTTGAGGGACTATTTTGCAAATCTCTGAAAGTCAAAGGACTTCTTTTTAATTTTAGAAAGTTAAAGGACCTTTTTGCAATTATGAAAACTAAAGGGATTTTTCTGAAAATGAGAAAACCTAAAGGGACCTTTTTGAGAGTAATGAAAAGTCAAAAGACCTTTAGGAAATTATTTAAAAAGGGAAAGTAATAAAACTAACACTTTTAATAAGAAAAATACTAAAAGACATTTAGGTGTCTAAGAAAATGTTAGGTTACCAAGAATAGGAAGTTTCCGAAGATGGAAACTTTCCAAATATAGAAGGTTACCCAAAAGAGAAAAGGTACTTTAATTAGGAAGCTATCGAAGAGTTAGACTTTCATGGGAAGGAATGAACCTAAATTCCACAAGAGGAAAGATCCATAAGAAGAAAGTTTCTATAATTAGGAAGTTACTAAATTAGGAAAGCTTCCTAAAATGGAAAGTTAGTTAACCAGTTAAGATGAGTCAAAGAGTAACTCATAGGTTAGCCAAAGTAAGTAAGAATAGGTACATAAGAAGTAATAAACGATTACTTGTGCCTAAGTTGTGTTATTACGTGATTGTAGATTTCGCGTAAAGGCGTTGCTTAGAGAAGGGAAGCAAAGCTAAGGTAAGGGATTACGTTCCTTTACTTTAATTAAATTCTTTATCTTTGAAATTCCTATATTTTCTTGATAAAATCAAACTATCAAATGGCATGATAGTATTTGGAAATAATCCGCGTTATTGAACGTTATTTGGAAATGTCCATATTCGGTGATGATATTGTTGTTCACTGAATATGTGAAGTTTGAAACTTGTTATATGCATACTTGTACCTATGTATGCTTCTTAATCCTAGTTTGTCTGTTGAACGACTTACTTGCTTAGGATAGACATGCCCAGTTAGAAAAGACATTGTGGGCTCCTCCCAACTCCCGAGACCTATAAAATCGTGTCCCAGGATGGAGAGTCCCAAAATACACCTTTTAAAAAAAACTTTTCTTTACTTTAACTTGAAAAGTATACGACTCATTTTCAAAACAATTTCAAAATAATCTCTACACGGAGGTGATATATAAACCTGTTTAAAACCAAACACACCCTGTTTATACAAATATACAACTGGTAAGGCTTACATAAGCCAACCATAAAACAAACCAACTCAAGTTTACTTACAACACAACTCAACAGAAACATGCTTCTGAAAGTTTTATATACAAAAACTTTCCCCAAAAGAATAACAACCAACTATCCCAACTCCCCAATACAACACATACGCCGACAACCAAAAGATGTCCAAACTCCTTTCCCGGCCTCACTGGTCCGGTCCTCCTGTCTCAGCGGGATCTAAAACAATAAAGGGAGAAGGGGTGAGATAAAATCGCAGCAAGCTATTATGTATGCATCAATATGCCATACAAGATGCAACACATAAACAGGTTGCTCAATATTGGAAAACAGTAAACACATTATGTTACCTTTTCCTGCTGACCAATAAGTCATATACATGCAACACATACACAGGTTGCTCAATCACATTGGGAAAACAGTAAACACTTTACGTTACCTTTCCCTTTACCTTTTCCCCATCTGGGTCATATGTAGTACTACGGTGGGAGTCATACTCCTCTCATTTGGTGAATTGCTAGTGCACATTCACCTCTTATACGACCCCTTATAGAGATCCATATAAGCTGCCTCGCTATCATGTGGCATGACTGCACATATCCACAGAAGCTGAACCCCTCAATCCGTGGCCACAGAAGGGGGTGAACGGTACAAGTATAAGGACATCCAACACCTTATGAAATATCTTCTCATAAGTGGTTGCATTCCCTATACCCCCGAAGATCAACTGGTATACCATATTCAAGCACATCACAGATACTTGAAAGTAAGTCCACCCAACGGGACATCAACATATATATACACATGGTACTGCAACTCATGTTAAACAATTGAAACAGTGCAACACGTATTTAACACTATGTGCACAATTAACTATGAATATGTAAACTCTTATGACACAAAGTATAGCACATAAGTCCTACACATTCATTACACAATATGTAAACTAGTAACAGGGTACTACCACTCCTGTCCAAACCAAGTAAATAGTGCACTACACATATTATGCATTTTAAGAACAAATAACCCTATACAGGTCATCACGTAAGGATACAATATCATATAAGTAACCCTACGCGTACATCATATAACATTAAACACCTTCTCTAAAGGTTTCAAGTTCAATTACCAAGTTTAATAAAACTTTGGTTCATGTTCGTAATTGCCTTCCAAGCATTTTCAGGATATTATTTAAAGCCCTTCCCAATATCTATTTGGACCATTTACGGTTCCATAAAGGAGTACTAATGTTGTACCCACTATAGAAATTGTCTCTATCAAAACTAGTAAAAAGTAAGACATTATAAGTCTCCCGCTAAAGGTACTGATGAACCATAATTTACTCAGTTGCTTAGTTTTCACCAAACCTATATGATGGAGCACTTAACTAATTGAGCTTTCCATACTGAGAACATGAATCCAATCATAGGTGATTAACTTTACACCAAAAAGATTTACTCCCTCCGTCCCTAAATGTTTGTCCCATTTGACTTTTCAAACATTTTAATTTAGTGATTTTGAAGCTTTAATTTTGGTTATTTTTATGAACGCTTTGAAAATTATTGATAATATACACCGCCGTTATGTAATACTCTGTCCCTAAATGTTACAAGTTTTGAAAATGTAGTGATTTTGAAGCTTTAATTTTGAAAACGAGACTAACTTTTTGGGACAAAGGAAAAGAAAAAATGGGACAAACATTTAGGGACGGAGGGAATATATCTTAAACCTTTCTTTCACATAATCCGAGTATTGTGTATAACAGACACTTGGTCCCATATAATTGCTAATCATCCCATTTTTACACCAAATTAAATTGCACTAAAATAACAAGAACCATTTATATCACATAATATCAATATTAAATATTGAATGAACAATTATTGAAAAAAATTATAATAACTTATCAAAATTTGCCGAAATAAAAAGAAGATTTACTCTGCTATTCTTGTTCTAATCGACTCCTTGATCACAAACATGAAGTCAAAATTTGAAATGGAGCAACAGATGATTTTCTACGAATTTCTAAAGGTAACCTAGGCTAATGGAACGATAAGTTGGTACGGAGAGAAAGAGAAGAACCGAGAGAGAAGTAGAAGAGCTGAGAAGGTAAGAAGAAATTATCCAATTTTTTACACCTAAACATAAGTCCACGTGAGAACCAATTGCTGTCAAAATTTTCCATGCAAAATAATCTATGGGTCCCACAACTTAAACCAAATCCAATTTCTCAAACCAACCGCCCCATATTTCTTTTATTTTTATTATTATTATTACACCCTCCGTCTCATAATAAAATGCTACTTATATTTTTTATAACATTTCTATTTAAAATTTCAAATATTATAACTTTAATACATTAATTCCCATATGTTTCATTTAGATATTATATTTTAAAAATTACTTTAATAACATCTAAAATCACGGAATTTAACAACTTAGCCAAATAAATACATAATAAAACCAATTAACATATAATGCATACTGTATATGAGATGCAATGCACTCCACTCCCATGTGCTCCACGTATGACCAAAATGTGCCTAGGTTTAGGGTCGTGACACTCACTCCCCCTTAAATAAAATTCGTCCCGAATTTGGACTTCACTTACCTGAATGATCAAACAAATTCGGATATTTCTGTCTCATCTCAGATTCCAATTCCCAAGTAGCTTCCTCAATGGTGTGATTCTTCCAAAGAACTTTCACCACGGGAATAATCTTGGTACGCAATTCCCGGACCTGCCACTCTAGAATTCGCAATGGTACCTCCACATAAGTCATATCCGCCTGGACATCCTCTGGAGGAGAACTCAACACATGAGAGGAATCATAACAGTACTTCCTCAACATGGACACATGGAACACATCATGAAGAGAAGAAAGAGAGGGAGGTAGGGCCAAACGATAGGCTAACTCACTTACCTTCTCTAAAATTTCAAAAGGACCAACGAATCTAGGAGCCAATTTTTCTTTGTTGCCAAACCTCTTGATCCCCGTTCTTGGTGAGATCTTCAAGAATACCAAGTCACCAACCTGTAAGGATAACTCCCTTCTTCTCGTGTCGGCATAGCTCTTCTGACGACTCTGAGTTGTCCTCAATCTGTCACGGATCACTTTGATCTTCTCAGTTGAGTCCCTAACCAAGTCTGGACCCCAAAGTTTAGCCTCTCCAACCTCATCCCAACACATTGGGGACCTACATTTCCTCCCATACAGTGCCTCATATGGTGCCATCTCAATGCTGGATTGGTAACTATTGTTGTAGGCAAACTCCACTAAAGGCAAATGGTCTTCCCAAGATAACTGGAAGTCCATCACACAAGCCTGTAGCATGTCCTCGAGAATCTGAAGAGTCCTCTCTGTCTGCCCATCAGTCTGAGGATGAAAAGCTGTACTGAAACTCACCTTTGATCCCAAGGCTTCATGCAAAGCCCTCCAAAACCGCGAGGTGAATCTCGGATCCCTATCAGACACAATGTTGACAGGTACCCCATGCAATCTCACAATCTCACGGATATACAACTGAGTCAATCTCTCCAATGAATACTTGGTTGAAACTGGTAGGAAATGAGCTGATTTGGTCGGTCTATCCACAATCACCCATATAGCATCCATCTTCCTCGGAGTAGGAGGCAATCCAGTCACGAAATCCATAGAAATGCCCTCCCACTTCCATTCCGGAATATTCAATGGCTGAAGTAATCCTGCTGGCCTCTGGTGTTCCGTTTTGATCTGTTGTCAAGTTAGACACTTTGACACGAATTCTGCAATTTCCTTTTTCATGCCATTCCACTACTAACCCCCTTTCAGATCCTGATACATTTTGGTGCTTCCTGGATGAATAGCAAATCAGGACTTATGGCCATCCTCTAATACCTGTCTTTTGATTTCTGGGGAAGAACGTACGCAAATCCTGTCTTTGAAAGTTAGAATTCCATCCATGTTCAATGAAAATTCCCCAGACTTTCCATCTTGCAATTTCTCCCTGATTTTCTTCAACTCATCATCATTCAACTGAGCTTCCATAAGATCTCCATAAAGAGTAGGAACAGCTCTGACATTAGCAAACAACATATCACCTCTCAATTCCCGAGATACTAAAGATGATAAATGAGTCTTACGGCTAATAGCATCAGCCACCACGTTAGCTTTCCCGGGATGATAAGAAATGACACAATCATAATCCTTCAGAAGCTCCAACCAACGCCTCTGTCTGTTGTTCAGTTCCTTCTGAGTAAACAAGTATTTCAAGCTCTTATGATCTGTAATTATCTCAAACTTTGCCCCATACAAGTAGTGTTTCCACTTATGCAATGCAAACACAATAGCTGCTAACTCCATATCGTGGGTAGGATAATTCTGCTCCGCTGGTGATAACTTCCTCGAAGCATACGCAATTACCTTCCCATTCTGCATAAGTACACAACCCAATCCCTCTTTAGAAGCATCGCTGAAAATAACAAAGTTCTCACAACCCTCTGAAAGTGTAAGAATAGGAGCTGAAGTCAATCTCTTCTTCGCCCAAGAAAACCAGCTTCACACTTAGCATCCCATATAAATGGTACATCCTTTCGGGTCAATCTGGTCAACGGAGTTGCAATCCTCGAAAATCCCTCAATAAATCTTCGATAATACCACGCTAAACAAAGGAAACTACGAACCTCTGTCACTATAGAAGGCTGTTTCCAGTTGACTACGGCCTCAATCTTTGTAGGATCCACTGCAATACCAGAACTAGATACCACGTGACCCAAGAAAGAAATTTGTTCCAGCCAAAACTCACATTTGCTGAACTTTGCAAATAACTGTTTCTCGCGAAGCACGGATAAGACAATCCTCAAGTGCCTCTCGTGATCTTCCCTGGATTTTGAATATACCAGGATATCATCAATAAAAACAACCACAAAACTATCAAGATACGGCTTGAAGATCCTGTTCATCATATCCATAAAGACTGCCGGTGCATTGGTCAACCCAAATGGCATAACAAGAAATTCATAGTGGCCATACCTTGTTCTGAAAGCTGTTTTAGAAACATCATCTGGCTTGATCTTCAACTGATGGTATCCGCTACGTAAATCCAACTTAGAATATATAACGGAACCTTGGAGTTGATCAAACAAATCATCAATATGAGGAAGATGATATTTGTTCTTAATTGTAGCTTGATTCATCAACCTGTAATCAATACACAACCGCAATGTACCATCCTTCTTCCTAACAAACAGAACTGGTGCTCCCCAGGGTGACACACTGGGATGAATAAACCCTTTGTCTAACAATTCCCGCAACCGAATTTTCAACTCTTTCAACTCATTTGGAGCCATTACGTAGGGTGCTTTAGAAATTGGTGAAGTACCCGGCAATAAATCAATGCAAAATTCCACTTCTCTATCGGGAGGCATGGAATACTCGGTTGAGAATACATCACCGAACTCATTCACAATCGGAACACAAGATAACTCGGGAGACTTCTTACCAGAGTCTACCACATAAGCTAGGTAACCCTCACACCCTTTAGACAACAACTTTCTAGCCTTTATAGTAGATATAACATGAATGCCAAATAAAGATTTATCAGCATCAAAGACAAATACAGGCACATCAGGCATAGAAAAGGTGACTCACTTTCTACGACAGTCCACCAAGGCATAACAAGCACTCAACCAGCCCATGCCTAAAATAACATCAAAATCATGGATTGGTAACTCTATTGAATCCACTGGCAAAACATGCCCACATATAATCACCTCACAGCCATAATAAATCAAAGAGGATTCGAGGTGCTCTCCCACAGGAGTAGAAACCTCTAGCGCATAAGGTAACAACTTAGGCAACTTATGCAATGTAAATGCAAAATGAGATGCCACAAAAGAATGAGACGATCCAGGGTCAATAAGAATACGAGCCCTGACCCCTGAGACAGGGACAATACCTCTAATCACCGCAGTGGGATCTACTGCGCCTCTATCTAAAGCAAAGACTCTACCTTGGACTCTCTCTTTGGGTTTCCCCTCAACATCTCTCTTTACCTCACCTTTGGGCTGGTCACCCTGTGGTCTACCACCCGTAGCTTGACCCTTTTTGAACTTAGGATAGTCTTTTCTGAAGTGCCCCATCTCACCACAACTCATACACTTTCCCTGCTTACTCCAACAACTGTCTTATGAGTGCCCCACTTTCTTACACCAATTACAAACAGTGCCAAACTTGCTTGATACAGGTCGAGTAGAAACAGTAACTGTTCCTCCCTTAGCCACTCCAGAAGTTGAAGATCTAGGCTGATTCTTTCTCTGACCTGAACTCTGGCCTGAGAACTTAGCCTTGCTTCCACTACCCTCATATTTACCTCTATGTTCCTTGATGTCATTCTCAATTCTGTATGCCATGTTAACTGCCGCCTAGTAGTTGGGAAAATCGTGAGTCAACAACTGCTTCCTGAACTCCAACCTGAGTCCCTTGACAAATCTGTAAACCCTCCTGCTTTTATCTGGTACAAGATGTGGACAATACCTCGATAGTTCTGTAAATTTTGCAGAATATTGGGCTACTGTCATTGTCCCCTGCTCAAGCTTCAGGAACTCTACCTCTTTCTTGTCTTTGGTAATCACTGGTACGTAATGCTCTTTGAATTTACTGACGAAGTTGTCCCAGGTCTGGGGCGTATGATCCCGCTCCCAGCATTCCTTAAGAATTTGCCACCAATGCTCAGCAGGACCCTCTAACTTGAATAATGCACATCTAACCTTTTCTTCATCTGTACTCTCCATTGCCACAAAGATCTTAGTCATGGCCTCCAACCATCTCTCAGCTATCAGTGGATCTGGATCTCCGTTGAAGCTTGGTGGAGACAATTTTATGAATTTCTCTAACCCCTGTGTCGGCCTTGCCTAAGGTTGCTGCTGTGCTCTACCCTGAGCTGCCATATTCTGGAGGAATACCCGAAACATAGCCATCATCTCGGCATTCTGATCTCCCCCATCAACCTGATCACCAATGTTCCCATGTTCCCTCTGCTGGTCACCACTAGTCCCAGCCATTATAATGATCCCTGCATTAAACACTCGGCGTCAGAGATCACACACTCCCCCTTAGACTAGACATCTACCCTTGACTTCTAGACAAAGCTCTGATACCAACTGTGGGCTCCTCCCAACTCCCGAGACCTATAAAATCGTGTCCCAGGATGGAGAGTCCCAAAATACACCTTTAAA
The DNA here is from genome assembly GCA_022495995.1 of Adenophora triphylla var. japonica. NCBI lineage: Eukaryota > Viridiplantae > Streptophyta > Magnoliopsida > Asterales > Campanulaceae > Adenophora > Adenophora triphylla. The sequence continues at coordinate 159,098 of JAFEMH010004891.1, read as the reverse complement.
AAAAAAACTTTTCTTTACTTTAACTTGAAAAGTATACGACTCATTTTCAAAACAATTTCAAAATAACCTCTCTACACGGAGGCGATATATAAACCTGTTTAAAACCAAACACACCCTGTTTATACAAATATACAACTGGTAAGGCTTACACAAGCCAACCATAAAACAAACCAACTCAAGTTTACTTACAACACAACTCAACAGAAACATGCTTCTGAAAGTTTTATATACAAAACCTTTCCCCAAAAGAATAACAACCAACTATCCCAACTCCCCAATACAACATATACCCCGACAACCAAAAGATGTCCAAACTCCTTCCCCGGCCTCACTGGTCCGGTCCTCACATCTCGCCGGGATCTAAAACAATAAAGGGAGAAGGGGTGAGATAAAATCTCAAAGAAGCTATTATGTATGCAACAATATGCCATACAAGATGCAACACATAAACGGTTGCTCAATATTGGAAAACAAGAAACACATTACGTTACCTTTCTGCCGACCAATAAGTCATATACATGCAACACATACACAAAGGTTGCTCAATCACATTGGGAAAACAAGAAACACTTTACGTTACCTTTCCCTTTACCTTTTCCCCATCTCGGGTCATATGTAGTACTACGGTGGGAGTCATACTCCTCTCATTTGGTATTTGCTAGTGCACATTCACCTCTTATACGACCCCTTATAAAGATCCATATAAGTTGCCTCACTATCATGTGGCATGACTGCACATATCCACAGAAGCTAAACCCCTCAATCCGTGGCCACAGAAGGGGGTGAACGGTACAAGTATAAGGACATCCAACACCTTATGAAATATCTTCTCATAAGTGGTTGCATTCCCTATACCCCCGAAGATCAAGCCCCGGTATACCATATTCAAGAATATCACAGATACTTGAAAGTAAGACCACCCAACGGGACATCAACATATATATACACGTGGTACTGCAACTCATGTTAAACAATTGAAACAGTGCAACACGTATTTAACACTATGTGCACAATTAACTATGAATATGTAAACTCTTATGGCACAAAGTATAGCACATAAGTCCTACACATTAATATGTAAACTAGTAACAGGGTACTACCAGTCCTGTCCAAACCAAGTAAATAGTGCACTACACATATTATGCATTATAAGAATAAATAACCCTATACAGGTCATCACGTAAGGATACAATATCATATAAGTAACCCTACGCGTACATCATATAACATTAAACACCTTCTCTAAAGGTTCCAAGTTCAATTACCAAGTTTTATAAACTTTGGTTCAAGTTCGTAATTGCCTTCCAAGCATTTTCAGAATATTATTTAAACCCCTTCCCAATATCTATTTGGACCATTTACGATTCCATAAAGGAGTACTAATGTTGTACCCACTATAGAAATTGTCTCTATCAAAACTAGTAAAAAGTAAGACATTATAAGTCTCCTGCTAAATGAAAATAGCTATGTCAAACTACCAATACACACACACGCACTAAAAACACATTCTCTCTAGCTTTTGGCGCTGGTGGCGGCTATGCCACCGGACATCAACTCGGGGGATCCCCCTCCACCTCCTCCATCCTATGCGGAGGCGGTGAAAGGATCGGCACCTCCCCCATCCTCTTCATCAAAAATGGATGCTGTGTTGACACCCCCTCTTGGTGGTGTTTCTTTACCTCCTAGGCCGGCAACAAGAGTGAATGATGTGCCGTTAGTATTATTCACACCAAGAGAGATTAGTGTAGCGGAGAAGAAACTAGAGTTCACTATTGTTTTGAAGTTTTCTGCAGGTCGTCCCCACCTTCGTGTGATCCAGGAGCACATTGCCAATGTGTGGCGGCTTAAAGGTCTGTTCATCATCGGATTGATGGATCCGAGGCACGTAATGGTCTATCTAACTTCAGAAGTGGATTTGAAACGTGCCCTTTCTAAGGAATCACATATGATCAACAATTCCATGTACCGATCTTTCAGGTGGTCTCCGAAATTCTTTTTTAGAGTTGATTGTCCAATGGTAGCGGTGTGGGTTCGCCTACCCAAACTACCACTACATTACTTCGCACCTGCATATTTAGATCGTATCGACAATGGCTTAGGACATTTTTTAAGGGCTGATGATCGTACATTGGCGTTTACACATCCTAGCTTTGCTAGGATATGTGTGGAAGTTGATGTCTCTAAACCATTACCCACGAAGGTCTGGATAGGTGAGTCCAATGATAAAGGTTTCTATCAGTCGATAGAGTTTGAAGGAAACATTCTGTATTGTAAGGGATGCGGGTTACTTGGGCACGAGGTGAGGGATTGCCGAAAAAAGAAGAATTTCTCATCTCTGGTTCATGAAATTAGCCCCAAGAATACAGTGGGTATCCCTCATATGCCGCATGGTAAAGAACAAGGTACTTGGGTTCCTAAAGAAACATCTTCATCCAAAGAGATGACGGATACGCCGGCGATGGTGGAAGAACCAATTGGTGGCACAGTGAATGGTGATGGCGATCCAAAGGAAAATCAAGAAAGGGTCGACCCGTGTGAGGGTGTCCCTCAGGTAAACCCGGATACGGTAAACCCAAACTCTGAGCAACTCTCGGATTCCATTATGGGTATTACCGAAAATTCTGGGGAGGATTTCTCTAATTCAAATTTGAATTTGGCTCAAAATCTTGGAGACTCAGATTTGGCATTGATTGAGCAATTTTCGGATTCCAATTTGGGTAATGCCGAAAAATCTGGGGAGGAAGCTCAAAATCTTGGAGATTCTTTGGTATCTCATCTTACCGAAAATGAAGCTCCTAAAGATAATGGAGATGCCGAAAAATCTGGGGAGGAAGCTCAAAATCTTGGAGATTCTTTGGTTTCTCATCTTACCGAAAATGAAGCTCCTAAAGATAATGGAGATGCTCTGGCCGAAAAAGAAGGAAATGTGGTGGGATTTTCAACCCTTGATCAAATTCAGGAAAAGGTTCGACAATATCAAGCCTCTTCATCAGCTCCTAACCTTCGTCCCTCTACCGCTCGTATGCCAAATCCTAAATATTTTAATCCTAAATTTATAAATTCAAAAAACCTAAAAGAAGCTCTTATCATTCGGGAAAAATGTGATTCGGAATCGAAAGGTGGTCTTTCTGCTATTTCTCCTACGGCATATCATGATGCTCGCACTTATGGGGGTATTATTGGTGGAGTTCATGTTGACCCGTGGGCTCCAATGGCTGACTGCGATAATTTTGAAGATTATTACGATGAAGAAGATGGCTTTCAAAAGGTTAAAGGAAAACGAGGAAAATCTGGATCGAAAGCTAAATCAAAAAATCTCAAGCCTAAAAGGCCTTGGATTCCTGAAAGGCAATTTGATTGACCTTTTTATTTATTTTTTAATTTTCTTTATTTAATTTTATGATTTTTCTTTTATTTATTGTACTCCCTCCGTCAGGACCAGGGTTCATCTTTCCCTTTTGGGACGTCCGGACAAGAGTTCATTTCCAAAAAGCGAAGTTTTGAATATATTAATACTCTTATCATCTTCATATATTTACAAAAAAACCATTCATTATATCCTTATACATTCTCTCTCCTATTTCCTACCACACATTTAACTACTATTTCTCCCACTCATTCTCTCTCCTATTAAATATTTTTAACTTTTACATTCTCTCTTCTATTCCCTACCACACATTTAACTTTTACATTATCTTTCATATTTTCTACCACACATTTAATTACTATTCTCTATCTCACATTTAACTTTTATTCATTTTTTAAAAAAATTCTTAAGAAGCGTGAAATCCCCCCATATACCCTTGGTCTGGGACGGAGGGAGTAATATTTATTTTTCAATAAAATTTAGGGGACATCGCCCTTTTCGCCAAAAAAAATATATATATACTCCCTCCGTCCCACTATACTTGACACTTCTTTCCATTTTGGGCCGTCCCACTATACTTGACACCTTTCAAAAATAACCAAGTTTTTATATTTTTATATTCACTCTACCCCACCACTCATTCTCTCTCTTCATTTTTCACCACTCAATTTATTCAACCAACATTACTATTTATCCCACTCATTCTCTCTCTTCATTTTTTACCACACATTTTTTTTTTTTTTTTTTTTTTTTAGTTTTTGAACCCACCCCTTGGGTGTCAACTATAGTGGGACGGAGGGAGTATATATAAGTCTCCCGCTAAAGGTATTGATGAACCATAATTTACTCAGTTGCTTAGTTTTCACCAAACCTATATGATGGAGCACTTAACTAATTGAGCTTTCCATACTGAGAACATGAATCCAATCATAGGTGATTAACTTTACACCAAAAAGATTTACTCCCTCTATACCATAAAACATTATTTTTTTTATTATTTTGAGCGTCCCACTTTAAAGTTCCATTTTCCTAAAAAGAAAAAAAAATTTACTATTCTCTCCACTCATTCTCTCTCCTCTCACTCACAACACTTTTCAAATTTACTATTCTCTCCACTCATTCTCTCTCCTTCCACTCACAACACATACTTTAATAACATTATTTTTTATTTTTCGTTCTCAATAGTAAAGGGGTAAAGTTTTTCGGGACGGAGGGAGTATATCTAAAACCTTTCTTTCACATAATCCGAGTATTGTGTATAACAGACACTTGGTCCCATATACTCCCTCTGTCCCATAAACCATTACCCCTTTTACTATTTTGGGCGTCCCACTTTAAAGTCCCACTTTTCTAAAAAGGAAAAAAAATTTACTATTCTCTCCACTCATTCTCTCTCCTCCCACTCACAACACTTTTCAAATTTACTATTCTCTCCACTCATTCTCTCTCCTCCCACTCACAACACATACTTTAATAACATTATTTCTTATTTTCCGTTCTCAATAGTAAAGGGGTAAAGTTCTCCGAAACGAAGGGAGTAATTGCTAATCATCCCATTTTACACCAAATTAAATTGCTCTAAAATACCAAGAACCATTTATATTACATAATATCAATATTAAATATTGAATGAACAATTATCGAAAGAAATTATAATAACTTATCAAAATTTATCGAAATAAAAAGAAGATTTAATCGGCTATTCTTGTTCTAATCAACTCCCTGATCACAAATATGAAGTCGAAATTTGAAACGAAACAACGGATGATTTTCTACGAATTTCTGAAGGTAACCCTAGGCTAATGGAAAGATACGTTGGTACGGAGAGAAAGAGAAGAACCGAGAGAGAAGTAGAAGAGCTGAGAAGGTAAGAAGAAAAAGCTTCTCTATCACGTTATTTAGCAACTTAGCCAAATAAACACATAATAAAACCAATTAACATATAATGCATAATATGAGATGCAATGCACCCTACTCCCGCGTGCTCCACGTGTGACCAAAATGTGCCTAGATTTAGGGTCGTGACAGACATTGTCAGAACTTGTCTAGTTAGAAAAAGACTTGTTCTTATTAAGGATTGCATGAGTGATCACATGCCTTCTCTCAGGAATTGTCTGATTATAAGGGCAATTCTAGACCCCGAGCATATATATGTGTGGATATCATATATGTTTCGACCCACACTAATGGCTTGATGAAGCTAGGTGTATTAAATTGTATCTTTGGTATTGAGGTTATAATGTACGTTGAAATTGGCGAAAATTGTGTGAATCCCTTTGAATCGTAGTGCCATAATCCTTTGAAGATAATCTTAAATGTTGTCTTGACTGTATTGTACCACAGTCCATTATAAAGTTAAATTAACCTATCCATGTATTTTGTTATTGAAGTATTCATTCTGGTCGTCTCTTCTTAGTACCCGAAGAGACTTCGTATGAACTTACTGAGCATTCGTTCGCTCACCTTTTCTCCATTAAATTTTTCTTTTCAGGTTCTAAGTAGAAGGGGATCGGATTGGTCGCGAGAAGGGCGACGTGTAGAGAATAATTAGGGTTATTGAATTATTATTCTATTTCATTTGGTTGTAAGTACATTAATGGCTTGCGTGATTTTACTAGCTGAGACATTAAGTATTTATTTTCGCTTCCACATTTATTAGGTTATTTATGGTATTTAATGACATTTATGATGTAATAGGGTTTGTGGGTGGTAACCCTAATATCTTGAAGTATTATTTATTGCCATTGAATGCTCATTTATGTATGGAAAAATTAGGGGTGTTACAGTTGGTATCAGAGCAATGGCTTTAGGTCTTATGGGAGAATTAGGCTTAAGTACTTGAAGATAGTTGAATTGACCTTGAGAAATGAGAGTTAGCCTATTCAACTTAGAGCTAAGTAAAAGAAGTTGGAGGAACAACTTACTTGTATGCTTTGAGGATTATATTTTTGCCTTATTTTAAAAAAAGTGTATATATTATGCATTGGAGTTAGTCTAATTAAGTTCTTTATCTCATGTGTGTAGGATTATGGCACGAAGACCAAGGAAGTCTGTGAGATATAGTGTTGCACTCAAGGAGACAATTGCAGCCATGAACCACCGTATAAGATTGATCACTAAAGATTTGAAACAAGAAAAGGCAAAAGTAGAGAGTCTGCAACATGCTCTTTATGATAAGTAATGAAGATGTGGAGTTTATAGAGAATAAGCTGACTGAGAGTAACCAGAAACTCAGAAACAGGGAGATACATATTAAAATAGCTAACAGAGAGTGGAACAAGTTAAGTGTGAAATTGCTGGATGAAGAAAAGCGAGTGTATGACCTCGAGAAGAAGATAGATGAACAAGAAAAGTGTGAACTGGAGCTAAGGATGTCAGGCTACCAGATATATGCAGAGAAATTAGAGATCCAAGCCAAATATGACATGCTAGCAACCGAACACGAGAAGTGTGGAATCTAGAGATCAAGTGGAAGACCAGAGAGGACGCACTGATGGCTAATCAGAAGTCCTGGGAGTTATTTTACTTAAGATTGACTCAGACTTAGTCTAGTAGTTTTCAGTTGAGATTGAATTTTTATTTATAGTAGAAAGGATATTGAGACAGTTTATGTTCTTTTACCAATTCAGTATTAATAAAAGTTTTAGTTAATTTTATTACTCGTACCAAGTATGATAATTAACTATCCCTTATAAAGAAAAGTTAGAAGTTTAACTTGTTGAGAAACAACAAGAGAAGTGAAACTAGCCAAGTGAAATGACTTGTGAAACCATGGGTCGAAGAAAGACGACCCTGGAAATAAAAATTGGAACTAGTCAAGTACAACGACTAGTAAGATGAAGTCAAACTAACTAAGTAAAACGTTAGTTGAAAAGTAAATCGTAAAGTCTTTTGGAGACGAAAAATTATGTGACTGACCAGGTATAAAAGGTTAGTAGGATAATAAAAGTTAAAGTTTTCTGAGACGAAAAATCTCAAAGTTAACGAACCATCTAACGAACATTAAGTTAATGGTCTAGTACCAAAGGCCAAATGAATAAAACTTTCGTGTAGAGAAGATGTGAACCAAACCGTAGTCTAGTAAAGTGACTAACGAGCGAAAGGGAAAACTAGCAAGTAAAAAGCTAGCACAAAGTGTAGAAGTTAAATATAATAGTCATGCATGTAAATGTACTGTTGTACCATATTCATGATAAGTATCAATGAAATAAGTTCATATAACTGAAACAAAGCAATCCAAAGATGTCGTCGCGCACAAGATCCGGACAAAACGCCAACAACGAAAACGGTGGTAACAACAATAATGGAAACAGAAATGGAGAAGGACAACTGGACCCGAACATGGCCAATCTTCTTCAAACTCGACACGAGACAGTGGCCGGAATAGGTCAAGTTTGGATTAGCTCCAGCACCACCCCCGCTACAGTTACGTGACCCATTAGAATTATTCTAGAGGAGGAACCACGATACGTTCTCAGACACGGTGAAAGAAAAGCCAGAGGACTGGATCAAAAGTACAGAAAGAATTTTTGAGACATTGACTTGCACGGAGGAACAAAAAGTAGTATTCGCGACTTTTATGCTAAGGGGAAAGGCTCAGTCGTGGTGGGAGGCAGAAAAACGAGCTGCTATGGCTAGCGGTGATGCGGCAATTACTTGGACTATGTTCAAGAATATGTTTAACGAAAAGTACTATCCTGCTAGTGTGAGGAATGCTAAAGTGGCAGAGTTTTTAACCATAGTGCAAGGAAGCAAGACCGTGGCAGAATATGGTGAGAAGTTTACTGATCTACTGGAATTTGCTCCAAGGTTCTTTGATACCGAAGAGCAAAAAGCAAGGAAATTCAAGGCAGGGCTGAGTGATCGAATCAGGTATAGGATTACTCCGTTGGATTTGGCAACGTATTCAGCAGTACTGGATAGGGCCGAGATCGTAGAGAAGGAGGCAGATAGTTATCGCAACCGTCGTGAGGAAAAGGGGAAGACTGTGACCAAGGAATCCGATGGGAACAAAGGGTTGAATGGGAATGGAGACAAGGACCATTACAACCACAAGAGAAAGGCGGTAGATGACAGTCACGATAAAGGCAGCTATGGGAACAAGTATTCCAACAACAACAACAGCAACAACAAGAACTTCAGTAACAACAAGAAGGAATGGAACAAGGGCGGGGCCCGAGGATTCACGAGTTACGATAAGTGAACTATCTGTGATGGAGCTCACAAGACAGAGATATGTTACTACAAGGAGCGGAAATGCCACAACTGTGACAAGGTTGGACATGATCCGAAGTGGAAATGTCCTGAACCTAAGAAGGATGACCCAGCCTCAGGAGCTAAAGGAAGTAATGGAGGAAAGGGTGGAGGTCGTGGACGAGTGTTCACTATGACAGCGAAAGCGACCAATGTGGACAATGATCTCGTGGCAGGTACACTTCAGTTAAATTCCTACGATGTTTATGTGTTGATAGATATTGGAGCTACACATTCAGTAGTTAGTAAATGCGTAGCTACGAAGTTGAAATTGCAACCCGAAGCATTACAAATACCGTTAGTGATAGACACACCTGCAAAAGAAGCTATACCTATCACCACAGTTTACAAGAATTGCACTTTGGGAATAGGAGGCACTGAGTTGACAATCAAACTCATTGATTTAGACATGTAAGAGGATCTGTTGGAAAACTTGCTTATCCTCTTATTTTTCAGCATATAACCGACTTTTTTAGAAATGAGGGCCAAATCCTCATCCTCAAGGCTTGACTTGTCAATTTCTGATGAGAGCTCAACCAGTTCTTTTGGAATAGCTGCAGAGCTTTTGAGGGCAAGGCTTATGACCTTGTTCTTTTTCTGAGCCTCAAGATTTAGCTCAAACACGGTGTCACTAGTTTCCTTTATGACAGAAACCTTTATGTTGAACCTTTCAAGTAAGGTCCTCAAAATTTTGCTCACAAGTCCTGCATTAAAGATAGACTCACCAATACTGGTACATTTATTAGAGATCTCATGGATCTTAGCAGCATAGGAGACAATGTCTTCTGTCTCCTCCATTCTAAGAAGTTCAAATCTATCCATTAAAATTCTAGGTTTAGTGGACTTAACACTTGGAATCCCCTCACATTGCATCTGCAAGATATCTCAAGCATTTTTAGCAATACATTTATTGGTGATAATCTTGTACATATTTCCAGAAATATGGCTCGAAATAGCACGCATGGCTTTAGAATTATAATTTGCAGAGGTGATTTCATCAAGAGTCCATCTTTCCTCATGTTTTCTTTCAAAAATAGATTCACCAACACCGGATATAGGCTTCTTCTTCATAGTGGGAGGTTGCCAAGCAACAAGTATACACTTTCATCAATTGATTTGATGTAGTTACGCATTTTAGACTTCCAAAAAGAATAATTAGTGACATCCAAAACTGGAGGCTTGTTTTGATGATTTTGACATTCCATTATGACTACACTTTCTAGATCAACACTAAGTAATATGTCGAGAGTTGACTCTGATATCAATTGAAAGTTTAGTGTAGCTAGGAAATCAGTTCAACATAACAGATCACGGATGTGAGTACAGATGTGAGTTACAACTGTTCACACATCCACCAATAAACAACTGAATAAAATAAAAGAACACAGAATTAAACGTTTACTGGTTCAGACCCATCAAACAAGGCTTTAATCCCAAAAAGGTTTTCACTATTAAAATTTGTTTTACAAAGGAAAATATGAATAAGTGAAACAAAAAGATTAAAATACTAAAAACAAGTTCTAACCAACTTCTAAACCAAGAACAATCTTCCTTTCCTAACGAGAAACTATTCTAAGCAGAATATCTTGAATTCGTAAATAACAAAAGTTTTTATCTTTCAAAGAATTCTCAATTCGTATCTTCTCAAGGTGTCGAGGTCTTATATTTATATGTACCTTTGAGAAGTTTTTCAATCAGTCATACTATTCCTTATTTGATGCAATCCAACTCTTACAAGGAAACATAGATTGGCACTTATAAGGAAAGAGATTTGTTAGTAATATTAGTCATATTCTAAATATAATACAATATATTTACATGTCTAAAAGATATTTACATATTTAACAATGTCCTTTTCCAAATAGAAATATAACTCTTTGCTAAAAAAGTCATAAAATTATTTTACCAAAATTACCAATTGTATTTGAATTAGGGAAGTCAATATTATATAAAATCTTACTCTTTCAACTTAGTTTCAATATCTCCTTTATACCCTTATTAAGAATACCATTAACTAAAATTATAGTTTTTTAATTTTTAGATGCAATTTTAATTTTAAATTGTGCCTATGAATCGTAATTTTAAAGAAAACTAGAGAAGCTAACCTTGTTGATACTTATATTGATGCTTGTGGCTTGAAGACTTTTTGAAATTCTCTTTATTTTTTCTTTGTTATAATTGAAGAAAGACTACAAAAAGGTGCATAATATATTACAATTGAAATTAAGTGAAAGTTGAAAGAAATACTCCTTCCGTCCAAGTATTTTTTTTTGTTTACAGAAATTATATTGTAGACAAACCAAGAAAATAAAATAAAAAAGACTTCCTCGATCCATAAATAAATGTCTTTTATTATTCAAGATGGATTCTTCATATTTATTTATTTTTTGGAAAGATCTCAAGAGGGGATTCTAAAAATGTTTTAATTTAATGGTAAATATTAAAAAAAATCTCGTTATCCATTTTAAATTTTTAGTTTTGTTATAAATAATAAAAAATTAATAAAAATGGTAAAATAATATATACGGATAAAATTATTTAAAAAACATTAAAGATGTTTTTAAAAAAATATATATATAAACGTTCATTTTGATACTGTAAGTCTTTTCTCATGACAGAGGAAGTTAACAACAAAAAAAAAAAATCATAGGTTTGACACAAACACAGCTTAGTTGTGGTGGGGGGAAGTGGCCCTAAGATATCCTACCATCCCCTTAAATCATGGGTAAGGAAAAATATGTAGGGGTATGAAGACAAATATAATAAAGAGTAGGGGGTCCTAATGACAAGAAAAGTGGTCCCATTCTCATCTTCTCTAATTATTCGTGTATTACTTACAATTTTATTGTGTAATCATAATGGTATTTGTGTATTTTTTTATTGATATTGACATAAACTGATTTTAAGCTGAAACCTATAATAAAGCTTACTATAGGTCCAATCGAAATCCATGCTCACCCTTGTGCCTTTTTCTACTTCTCCATTTATTGGACTTTGTTGGGAAGAGATTCTTGTATGCCCTTTGGAAAATTTGTTGAATAATAGCATCAAATGCTATCTGAAAGAACTCCAACATCAATGTGACAGGAAAGTACAAATATGAATATGAAGTAGATTGAGATTCTTGTATGCCCTTTGGAAAATTTGGTGAATAAACGAAAGTTGTGTGATCTGTCTTCTCAACTTAAAAAATGTTCATATGAAAAATGATATAGTGAAAAGGAAAAGAGTAAATGATACATTTACGTACCGAGCAAAAGCATAAACTGAGATTAACATGTACGAATAACCATTAAGAGAGATGTGACGAAAATGAAAAGTGCGACACTTTTTCTACAAGGGAGGGAGAATTATTCAAACCCATGATAAAAACTCAGGCTTTCATGAACCTTTTTGTCATTTGATTTGGCACTCGTAATATTTTTGAGCATGGATTGAATTTTAGGAATGGGTGACAACTTCCTCAGTCAACATTTGATTGAAGATAGCAAGGGTAAAACAAGCTAAAGTAATAGCAATTCCTATTGTGTCTAACATTTGGCTCCTAATAAAAAGTTTACCCAAACAATTATTGTATTTTTTATCGTGATAACCACGCCACTCCCTAAATATTATCACGTAAATTGCACGTGACATGATTTAATAAACCAATTTAATTAAATTAAACAAAGGAATCAATTGCATTATTTTCAATCATACAAACAAGATGAACATTTTTTAAGTAAATAAGTATGATCTCACCAGTGGTTAGAGGGAATGACATTGCCCTCCGGCTACCATAGCTAGGCGCCTCTGTGAAGTGCATCAAGGGAGGAGCGGTGAAATGTGTTGATCCCCTTCTTTTAAGAGAAAAGAAAAAAATAAAAAATAAAAAATAATGCAATGAACAAGAAGGTGGGGTGAACGACAAATTGGGTTAACGTAATATACAATTTTTACAATTAATGAAAAATACTACGGTTTGACATCTTAATGTAACGTACTTTTTCATCACATTTCATATTATGGAACGTACCCTAACGACGTTAAAAAGATAGCAAAAATTTCAACGATATAAGAAAAAGACTAACACCCTTTACATACATTTAACAGTTGTGAGTCTATTTAATGGATTTAGTAGTCTTCTTCCACCTCCACCCTGTTATTCCCCAAAAGTCCCCAAATCATTGATATATGGAATGATCATTCTACCACTTCTTCTTCCACCTCCACCCGTTACATACATATCATTTTCAAAAATTCAATATAAAATTTAAAAAATCAATTAAACTATTCCATCATACAAGTTCAATAAATTAATTTTAACAACTAGCAAGGAATAAATCATTTTTTTATCAACAATCTCCTCCCTCGCTTCCGCAAACTTGAGATTAATTTGGTCGACTACTTTGTCAGTGTCAACATTGCTGTAATTTCTTTGAAAAAGTGTAAAGTGGGTTTGGGTATTTGAGATTGGAAATTTGGAGTTGGAATTTGGGTTTGAGGGTGGAATGTGGTTTGTGGGGGATTTATTAACTAAGGTTGTGATTGATTTGAAGAGAAATTGGGATGTGGGTTTTGAAAATCTTTGAAAAGGGTATCTTAAAATCAATTTGCAGAGGGAGATTGAAGAGAGGTGGTGCATTTTGAGAGCGTAAGAACAAGTGAGGCAGACGCTTTGATGAACTGGAGTTGTTAACCTGACGGTGGAGTAGACGTTCGTTGTCGGGACCCTGAGCAATCGAGGAAGACTGGTCGGCAGAGAGATCAGTGGGGGTGCGTGTGTCGAACCCTAACTTGGAAAGCCAGGTCATTCTGGGAGGGGAGAAGGCGAGGGAGAAGGGTTTGGTGGTAACGGAGGGGCGGCGGGAGGGAGAGAATTGGTGGGGTTTAGAGAAAGAAAGTTGGTAGGAGAGAGAGATTGTGAGGAGAGGAAGGAGCGGAGGGACGGCGGGAGGGAGAGAATTGGTGGGGTTTAGATGAAATGAAGATGAAGAAGAAAGGGGCATTACTTCTTTGACAATTGTTATTTTATTTGACCAGTTGGTTCACTCCGTTAATAAAAAATAACGTCATCCAACCTTGTTACCTTTTTTGAAATGAGACTCAAAAGTACGTTAAATTATGTTGTCAGTTCGTAGTACAATACATTTTATTTAATTGATTGTATAGTACGTTCAATCAATGATTCTGCAATTATTCCAATTGTAAGTGCAAACTAGACTAGAACATAGTGACAAAACTATAACTTCACACCAAAAAGAAAAAAAATCATTGGTTATATTCTAAAATGACAAGACCATCAACAAGATTACAAATATCAAACTTAATTTTGGAATACACTTTTCTTTACTTTGCTTTAAATGAACGCTTCTTTCTTTATCTCCAACTTTCCCATGGGCTTGTCCAATTATAACTTTCAAAAATCCAACCACAACCTTGCCTTTTTCCATCATCATTATTACGAGTAGATGGAACGGACAGCTTTAACTCAAACGAATCTCTTTCCACGGATTTATGTTTCCTACGTGACATGTTGGGAGAGAATGTCATTACCAACCATTCAACTGACATTCTCAATGGTAAAACAAATGTAAAAGAAATGAATAACATGGCAAGTTTTGAACATTAATGACTAGTACAAAGCAAAAAATTGTCAATTTCTTGCCTTGCATGGGTAGCCATTCGTGCATGCATATGGCCATGTAGTTTGGTTTCTGGTTGTCACGATTGTCCTTGTTCTTGAAATCAGTTACGCCTACTTTTCCTGCAAGCTCATGGAATTATAGAAACTTTAAGAGAGAGAGAGAGAGAGAGATTACTTAAACATACGGTATTTTGCCCATGTCATTGACAAGGAACTAATTTTTCTCATATAATTTGCTGTATATTCTTCGAGATATGAAAGCTATACTTCATAGGTTTCTAAGTTTGTATTGATTATTTCCTTAATTTCAAAGATACGACCTTGCACCCAAAACGGATCAGTCTACAGAGAAACGACAACATTAATGAATGTTTCAATATGCAATCCTTTTCGGCTTGGACCAGACTGCTAGTAGATTATATTGAAGGTTCCACCTTAAAACAAAATGGTGATAACGGGAGTAGCTCTCAAGTCTATATACCGGTCCATGTTTAGTTCTTTAGCAGTAGATGTCGGATATATTGTCTAACAAATATCACTTAGTATCAATTTATGTACTTGATTGCACACAAAGTAGCTCTCAAGTCTATATACCGGTCCAAGTTCCCCTTTAATTCCAGCATTCAAACAGTCCAAACCATAGTTCTATGGCACGAAACCAGTTTTGAAAGAAAACTATAAAGGGTTATTGATTTTTAGAAGAAGCAGTGTCACATGTTAACTACTCCGTATAATTCATGATTTCGTTCAAAAGATGATGATGATATATAATATTGGAATCTTGTTAAACTCAAGTAAAGAAAATTGTACGGAGTACCATTTTTATCCAAATTGTAACTGCATATCCATAGCCTGCTGAACTGATATCTTAGTCTCCATATTCATTTCTTTTTCTATGCTGCCATGGCCGCAAATACAAAACAGCCATCATTCCAATTTCAGCAGGGTGAACATTTTGTAGGGTTTTTTTATCCTTCCTTTTCCTATTGAAGAGGAATCACATGCCTAACTCATTGCTGTCATTAAAAACTGTTTAATTTGTTAAAGACCTAATTTTATGCTCAGTGTTTTCAAACATATATCAGGAGAGAAGGTTGTGTAAGGTGATTTCACTTTACGCCTAACACAAATAATGGGATATAAAGAGCAAAGGTTCCATGTTCATTCTAAGTATAGTGAGGGATTACTCCTTAAAGATCGAGGTCAACCTTGTATCATCCTCATAACTGTGCACCTCTCCGTTTGGACCACGACATGAAAAAATACTTTCCTTTTCTTTAAGATAGGTATATTTTCATGCAGTGACGCATGAGTTAGCGTTTGTCCTAATTTTTACGTATATAAAACCAGACAGGTATGGTTTTTCCTTAACAAGATCCTCCGCCTCTCCATTACTTCATGAGTTCATGTATCCATGGATACAGACAAGATTAGCGTGTCGCGTTCTTGCCCCAATCCATATCACTTCCACTCTCATATAATACAGCAGCAAACTCAAGTTGGTCAACTT
Organism: Adenophora triphylla var. japonica; assembly: GCA_022495995.1. Classification (NCBI taxonomy): domain Eukaryota; kingdom Viridiplantae; phylum Streptophyta; class Magnoliopsida; order Asterales; family Campanulaceae; genus Adenophora; species Adenophora triphylla. The sequence goes on along the minus strand of JAFEMH010004891.1, from coordinate 143,342 downwards.
TCACCATAGCAGAAAAACCATACACTAAACTCTGTGCTTCATACTTCATGATGAATGATATAAGCTTACCTCTATTTATAGTCGATCAGGTGTGACCTTTGTGATGTGTGTGTCTGTATGCGCGTGCTGGCGAAAATATTCTTAAGTATTGACGCATACTGAATTCCATTTATCCTAATGATCAGTTAAGTTGTCCATTAGAACAGTTTACACATATTTTAGTAGACTTAATTTACTTATTTGAAGAGCCTATCTATTCTACCCCAAATCCTATTCGATTGCATATATAGCACTCAAATAAGCTATCTATATAGGCAGTTGTTTACGTCTACATCACCCCATGTCTACGGGACATTTTCGTTATTTTCACTTCCATTTGGTATTGTCCGTATATATACAGGGGCTTATGTAGCACTATAGGTGGGGGTGCACGTGCACCCGGTCAAATTCAATTTTTAGTAAAAATTTTTTAACAATAGGATTAATATTTATTGTGCAGATATTAGACAAAATTGGGTTGCAGCTTTGTTGGTAAGACATTTAAACTCGTTGCAATGAACCGGTTCAATTCTTATTTGCTATAAGTTTTTTGAATTTTTTTTAGCCTTTTTCAAAGTTTTTCTTGAATTCTTCTGATTATAACTCAAAATATCATAAACAGTTTTTATTTATTATTCAAATTACATTTTTTTTGCCTCTATTATGATAAATAGGATTTTATTTATTATTGGATAAATGTTTTTTATTTATTATTCATTATTTATTTTTATCATTTCATTCTTGTAAAAAAATAAGTCCAAATCATATACTCCCTCCGTCACATAACAACTTACCCATAATGCTTTCTAAAATAATGTCATCATCAATATTTCAATAAAGCATATTAGTTTTTTTATTCTTCATGACATAAGTAAAATATTTTGGTTAAAATATTTTAGTTAAAATTTGTAATTAAGTAAAATATTTTTTTGGCACCTTCTAGATGTGATTCCTTAGTTCGACATTGCTAAAACTAGTTTTTGGATGGGTAATTCTAGTAGCACATCAAGTCAACAATTGGTTCTCGTTATAGAAAATTTTAATTTGAAATTATTTAGTGTAAATTGTGCACCCGTTGTTTAGAAATCCTAGATCCGTCACTACTGTATACTGAATTTTTGGAGGCTTTAAGGATACTTCCAAATCCAATTAGATACTACCCTACGAGAGAGGAAGCTTAAACAAACACACATACGCAATTGCCTAACGACCACAAACCGAAAGATTCAAACCCCAGTTAACGGTCAGCCTCCAATTCCCTCTCTCTCTCTCTCTCTCTCTCTCTCTCTCTCTCTCTCTCTCTTACTTCATTTAACAGAGGAAAAAACAGAGGAAAAAGAAAACTTTCCCCAAAACAATGGAAGCTTTTTGCCCTAATTTTGATCTCAACCCACCACATCTTTCTTCAATCTCTGTAAAACGCCCCAAACCCACTTCATATGTGTGCTGTATTCATCGATTTTCGTGTTCGAATCGCAGCACAAGGCAAATGTAAACACTCTAGATTAAAATCATCGGTTCCTCAAGCTCTGGGAAATCAAAAGCTTGCCCCCAAATTAGAAATGGGGAACTTGATATCTTGAATGGAGATTTGATTAAATCGATGGCCAGAGGTCTTATTGGGGTCTGCTGCAGTTTCAATTTGTTTGGATTCCCACTCTAGTGAGTCTTTGACCGTAGCCTTCCCAATTTCTCATGCTCACGAGGTGTTTGATTAGAGAGACTTTTGTGGAGACTTGGAGTCTGATTAGAGAGACTTTTGTGGATCCAACTTTTAACCATCAAAGTCAACCTGTGTTGGATTTTTTATTCCCCCTCGTCGGCTTCAACTCGTTTATTTCAAAATTATGTTGTTTACTCCCTCCGTCTCTAAATTTAAGCATATTTTTAGCAAAGATAAGTACATAAAAATCCTTAATGATCTCAACAATTTACATCATGAGTGTTAGTGTAAATTAGAACTTGTTGTTTTATGAGGGAAGGTTGATAACTTCTCCTTTGGACATTCATTTAGGGACGGAGGGAGTACTATTTAACAGTTTACTCTCATGGATTTTGTTGTAAAAATAATGGGTGTATATAGGTGGTGTCTTAAAACCAAAGCAAATTATATGGTGACATATTTAATTAAAAAAAATGAAATAGTTCAACCAATTAAGTGATGTAAAGGTTGCCATATGACATCATTTGATTAGTTGGCTATAGCATGTCATCAGTATCAATTATGACACCTGATATGTACTGTTTTTCCACAATAAAAGGGAATGTTTATTTTTATATTTCATTTCCTTTCTGTTGCATAATATCGTAGAACATTTGAAGAGGTTTTACACATATTCATTTTCCTTAAGTTCTCACTCGCAAAATCCATAAGCTAACAAGGTGTTAAAACCGAAGTGATATATATATATATATATATATATATATATATAAACTAGGGGTTGGTCGAGAATGGTGACCTATAAACCTATGAAACTATGATTGTCGATTTGTAGTATATTTGAAAGTTATACTAAAATCATCCAACGACCTTCGTTTCTTTCACTAACATATTTACTTGAGGCATTTGGAATCTTTTACTTTCTCCATTTTTTATGAAAATTAGATTCGAAATAGTAAATCAAGGTTCATTTGCCAAACGGTAAAGAACAATATGGTCGAGATGAGATTTAAACAATGAGATGATCGCATTAGGTGAAAACCAATGTGTTTTCAAATGCTTTTAGATGGAAATCGAAGCTCAATTAAGCCTCTGACCGGTGCTATTTGAGTTCGGTTCTTTTCGGTGTGTTAGAGGAAAATGGGTTGTTACCTTCATCCTACTATATCATGGTAATAAGTTTGGTGTTTTGGTTAAACTGACTAAAGCTTTTATTCTTTAGATTGGGATCAAAAGCTGCAACAAACAATGGTGGAAATGTTTCCACTTAGAACAACAGATGACGCATACAGCAAAATCAGAGGAATGCTTTCCAATCTTGGAGATCCCTTTACTCGCATTATCACCCAAAGGTCTAACGCACATATTTCTAGTGATTAGAACTTGGTCCATACCGTTAAAAGATATTCTTTTACATGCCAAAGTTATTCATGATATCAGAATCATCATCAATAACTGTATGATGCGTTTTGTTACATGCAGGAATACCAAAATTTTAGAATTGGAAGTGATGGAAATGTTCAAGGAGTTGGTATTTTCATTAGCAAGGAACCCAAAACGGGCCATATGGTGTGTGACTCTCCGTTAACACGTTTCTTTGCATCTTCTACTAGGTCTCATGATTTACTTGGTAATGATAGGTTGAGACATGATTAACTTGTTCTGATCCTTGAATCTTTCTCTATAGAGGAATATGTGATGGTGTGTTGCTATTTATAGATCATTATCCCCATCTTCCTAAACTTATGCAAGGAAACAATAGTCATATATTAATGCTAACTTGATGAAATTTTCAAATGTATTTAGCTTGTCATGTCTTGCGTAGAGGGTAGCCCAGCTGCTCGTGCCGGTATACATGAAGGAGATGAGTTAATGGAAATCAATGGTATGTCTGTGATATTGAGTCGAATTGATTACAACCGTATTTTTAGGATTACGAATTGTGATTTACACAAAATAGATACCAAATGCCGACCATTACTTTATGATTCTTAGGGGAAAAGCTCAATGGTATTGGCGGTGAGGCGGCACAAAAGCTTAGAGGACGTGTCGGGACAAGCTGTTTCAGTGAAGGTCCACAGTGTAAGAATACGAAATGTCCCATTAGGTTGCACCATTGTTTCCATGTCTTTTAGGGTACTTCCTATAGACTGTTTAAACGATAGAATGGAAATTGATTGTCATATGCCTTTTATTTTACAGGGAAGGAAACTGGCAATTGATTCCAGTTTCAGAGAGGTATGAACTCAATATGCATTTTGTCACTTTCACTAAATCTGTTACGGAGTCTTTAAGACATGAATGAACAATCGTCTAGCACTCCGTGTTGCAAAACATATGAATTTTTGTTATATTGTAGGCATAAAATGAACAAATCTTTATATTATAAACTTTGTAGGTTAAACTACCTCGTGAGTTCATTAAGCTTTCACCTATATCCAGTGCCATCATTCCTCACAGAACCCCCGATGGTCATGTGTCCAAGACTGGATATGTCAAGTTATTGGCCTTCTCTCAGGTATTTAATTTCTTGCCCATTTAGAAGTTCAAGTTTACGGGGTGTTTGTTAACTTGGTTTTAACGAAGGGCTACCCAATGGAATTCTTGGTCAAAAGTCGGTCAAACCTCACTTTCCAAAACCAAAATTCCAACATTCCCCCACATGAATAACAAATTAATGCATGCATGAATGCAGACTCGTCTGAAAGTTTCGGCGAACTATTATTGCATCGAGATAGGTAGCTTATGGCCTTGAACCTTCCCTAGTGAAATACTATCGGATATACTAGCCATTTGGTAGCGAGACGCTTTGAACCAATGATTGTATACTGTATACCAAGACAATAGTATTCACACAATAACAGCTCTAACACGTTTTGTTCTCACGTTTTGTCCATTTCGGCCCTGGACCGTTCTCGATTACTAAGTGTTTCAATTTAGAAGCGGCCTTATTACTTCTCATTTATATAGGTGATCTCCCATAAAGAGTATCATGCTATACTCCACCACTTAGGTATAGGAATCATTAAAAGCTTTAAGCTTACTCTCACCACACGTCATCAGGTGTTTTAGCACTTAGATGGCTTCTGAGAATAAGTTATAATGAGTTCTAAGTGCACATAGTAGAATTTCCATAATTTAGTTGTCTCATTGAACCAAGGGCATGGGATCTCCAATTCTCAAGGTTGAGTGTCCACTATGGATTTCTTTGTTTGTGTGGGTTTTTAACTTCATTCCCCTTACCAAATAATTTGATTTCATATTCATACTTTTTGGTATACGGATCCGTTTTTGACTTCACATGGTCAGTAGTTGTGACAGTCCCATTTGAGATCAATTGTCTTATGGTAATATGTCAATGACCATTGTGTCTCGACTTACCACGATGTTCTACACCTTTTCCTATTTCTCATTGTCGTCACAATCCCTTAGGTCATGTATAGACACAAACTTATTCCACAAAGGAATATCTTCCAAGAATATATTAGACCTTTCAGCTTTTACTTTATCTTTGTCTAACACTATTGACTCGGATTCCTTACTGAATCGAGTTGTACATGTTGTCTTGGAAGTTTGACAATACTCCATTTATTGTGAACACATTTTCACTTTGGAGTTTATTTGTGTCTGATATTCAATTAGTATATCTTTTCCATACTATTGAATATTTCATTTATTGTAATACATTATCACGAGTATATCTTTAAGTACTCCAAGTACTTTGACTATACATTTCTAGTGATTGATTACAATTTCCAATTAGAGCTTCAGTTTCTCTAGAATGGTCGGTCTTTTCGAGTGATCAAAATCTTCTAGCGGTTAGTTTATTTGAGTGGTTAGCATCTCTATCTCTATACCGGTCCGACTTCCCAAGTGTCTAGTATCTCTAAGTGGTTTGACCTCCTTATAGTCTACCTCTTAGGAATCTACCTTATAGAGATTACCTTTCAAGATTCTACCTTATAGATTCCATCTCTCAAGAATCTATCTGTTACTTCTCAAGAATTTAGTTTATTCGAAAGTCTATCTTTGAGAATTTATCTAACTCTTATGACTCTACCATTAAAGAGTATCATTTTAAGAATCTTTCTCTTCAGATTCTATATCTCGAGAGTCTCGCTTTCGAGATCAATAATCTACCTTTTCAGATTAATAATCTGTCTCAATAGAGTTTATTTCTCAAGATTATTTTCCCTTTAGAAATCTATCTTTTGAAATTCTAACTCTCTTGACTACACTTCTTGAAAGTCTGCCTTAGGACTTATCTTTCAAGAGTTTTCCGTTTATAGATTCATCTTTCAAATACTTTCTTTTAAGAACCAATTTGCAACTCAACGGTTCGCATTATGGAGGAATATCAACCAACTTCTAAATATATGTTGAACTATTCATTTAACTGTTAACAATATTATTCAACAGTTTTAATTTTCTACCATAGAAAATTAGGACTAAAAGACTAGCTTCTTTTGTCCACAAACTGTGTCTTAGTTCATCTTACTATTAAGATAAATCTTTTACAGTTTTATATTATTTCCTTTTCACTTCAAGGAAATATGTTTTCAAGGAATACCAAATTCCTTGTCTTTAGCTTAAGTATTTTTACTTTAGCCTGTACCCCCACACTTGAGGTGTACCCCCACACTTAAAGTATTTATAAAACGGCTTACGATTTTGCCATAATCTGTAAGAAGTTTTTATCAAATATTTTCTTGGGTATTTCATTAAGAATGACATTATAGCTTCCCCCACAAGTTCGGTTAAGCCAGAGCTTATTGCATTTATCATCTCCTTAAGAGTATGATTCTTGCGTTTAGCTCCTGCATTAGACTGAGTTGAATATATTGCGATCGTTTGATGAATACTGTCGGAAACCTCACAAATATCCTCAAACAACGCCGCATATTCCCCTCCTTTTAGCGCTTCGAATCTTCTTAACCTTTACATTAAGCTGATTTTCAACATCATTCTTATAAATTTGGAAAGCCACCAATGCTTCATCCTTGCTTATAAAAAAGTAACGAAATACTTTTTCTAACCTTGAGTTTTATACTAGCTCAAGAGGTGACGTGTTTCTTATTTCTAAGGAAAATGATAACTTAGTCATTTCCACTTTCATACATATTTCACACTCGTCAGTCGAATCGAATTAATTCATGAGAATTAATTCTTGATTCACTGACATCTTAATTGTGTTAAAATTCACGTATCCTAATTTATCAAGCCATAAACTAGATCTTTCCATTAACATAAGAAACACTGTTATCCTTCTCTTCTGGGATAGGTACACTTTCCTAAGGAACAAACCATTCCTAGTCGATTCAAATTTATCTGATCGGACTCAAACACTAGTTTAAATGAGCCTTATTCAATAGTGATCTGAAACTAGGTTCTTGTGAGTGTCTGGGACATGCAGCACATTCACGAGTCAGTTGTGTACGAGTCAGTTGTGTGGTTGAATACATCTTTATTACAACCTTTCCAAGTCCCACGACGTTGAAAGTTTCAGAGTTTCACATATACACCTTCCTTCTATTGGTAGGAGTGTATGATGAGAAGCTCTTTTTATCATCACATATATGGAGGGTAGCCCTAGCGTCTTTCCACCATTCTCTTGGGTTGACTTCCAACTTTGCTAAGTTGGTTTCAAACACCATTGATGCTTATATCAAATCCATTTCAACCTTTCGGTGATGTTGGTTTGATTCAGTTGTCCATTTCCCTTCTTAGAACACGACAAACTTTTGCTACGTGATTGGTCTTACCATGTCTTGTAACAAATCTTGGATTTGGTTCCTTGAACCTTATAGTCCGTTCCAAAGTGTTCTACAACTCTTTGGTTGTCCCCACGAGACAGTGCTCTTTGTAAGGGCATCATTTGGTCTACTCAGTATGTATGTCCTACATATGAGATTTTAATGATCCCATTCTTCTGCGGCTATTTGTCTTCGCGGATTGACTATCTATCTTTTTGGATCTGGATCATCATCATCCTCCTTTTCGGTTATTTGCCTTGGCGAATCTGGATCATCATCCTCTTCGTTTTCGGTTATTTGCCTTGGCGAATCTGGATCTTGGCGAATCTGGATCATCATCCTCTTCCTTTTCGGTTATATGCCTAGGCGAATCTTGGTTATAAGTCCGCTCCATGTTGTCAACAATTCTTTGAATCACTTCCGGGATTATTGTTGACCTTCTCGTTATCTTCTAGTTAATTTCCAATGCTCTTCTAGTTATCCTTCCTTGGAAATCGTCATTTTTCTCGTTAAGTCTCTAACGATAATGTCCTTTGGTTGTCCATCATCATCGGCTCATATTTGTCATAAAAACAAGAAAACGTTAATATCTTCTTGCGATTGTTGGGAAAATTTATTATATATAACAATAAATAAGGCTTTCTCTAATTTAACGAAATGACAAATAATATAATGAACCATAACATAATTAACGGGGCAGGAAATAAAGATAAACTAGAATGCGAAAATTAAAGCAAACCGAGTAATTAAAGAAGTCGAGTCTTGTGTTGGACACAATTTCCACAAGAAGATATTGCCCCACACTGGTGCTTACGGATTAGCGGCAATCTTCTCTCAAGATGAAACGACTTTACAATCGTTAATAGGAGCACTCCAAATTAACGACTTTGGCGAACAAAATTTGTGTTTGACACTTCTAGACTTTGAAGATGACTTATGCAACGAGATGCTCTATCTTCTAACAGATGATGTTCAGAATTCCGTTGAATTCTGTGACTGAATTCCATAATTCAATTAAATATCTAACCGAGTTAATTAACTTTGTTAGATATGTGAAGTCTTCTACTTCTAGTGAGAAGAGAGAGTGAATTGTGAAGTGATTGAATCAATGAGTGAATTGATTTGTCAAACCAGGGGGTCTATTAATAGTGTATGAAGAGATGTGGTACCCATTAGGAATAAACACAATTGGTGTCTGGTGGATTTTGGACCGTTGAATCAGATCTAGATGGAGGGAGGAGATCTGCTGGGTTGGCCCAACAGCCTTGACCCGCCTATTTGAAAAGGCATGGGTCACGCCCACCTTTTCAAGAACCATCACAACCCAAACTGCTCCAATCCGGATCCGCCGGCCCACCTTTGCTGAACCCAACTGGGGCTCGGCCCAATCCAAGCCGCCCCAAGTTGCCACCAGCCCACGAACTAAATGGACCGAATCACCAGTGCCTAAGCCGAACCCGCCTCACCTGCCTTGGACCGAATCGAACCATGAACCAAGCCAACTTTTGTCAAAAGTTTAAGGCTCCTAGCGACGATGTGAAGTGCAAAGTGTGTGCCTCAAAACGCCCATTGCGACCTTCGCGGGCTTCGCGTGCTTTGCGGGTGTGGTCCAAATTGAGCTAGTACAAAACTAGCACATTTGGGCTACTCCTTGCATGGTTGGCCCAATGGTCCACTTAGAGCTAAAGATTCATCAGATTTTGAAACCTCACTTCCCTCCTTTACAAATTTGGTTTTTTCAAACCCAATATCAATTTTTCCAGTTTTACCAAGAGCTAAAGATTCATCAAGTTTCATTTTTTCAGTATTTAACTTGGTTAATATACCTTCAGCTTTTTCAAAATCAGTTTTGAAATTTTCAAGTTCAACTTCAACTTCTCTCTTGGTTACCAGAACTTCAAGTTTAACAATTGTATCCTTTTGATTATCATTTTCTTTTTAAAGTCTAGCTTTCTCATCTTCACAAACAGACAATTTATCAGAGAGAGCTTCGTTTACCTTGGCCAGTACATCAATTTTGTCCATTCTTTTTATCCAATATGTATGCAGTTCTTTGTATGTCTCAAAGAGTTCCTTATAGGGAATATCTCTTCCTTCATCATCTGAATCTCCTTTTATGGAGAAACAATTGAGAGTCATATTTGATTTATCTTCAGATGTGTACAAGGATGTGTCCACATCTGAGTTCACATCCACATTCTACTCATAATCTTCTTCTTCTATTCTTGCAAAGTGAGCATTAAAAACAGAATGACAGTTTATCACTGACATGTTAGCAACTTCCTCTTTATCCTCACTATCACTCAGGGAAGCAGTTAAGCTCATTCCCTTTTTTTAAATGTGTTAGCACACTCATTAGCATAGTGATCAAATCCACGACATGCTTTACATTGGACAGATTCAGAGGATTTCCTATTCTCTAGGTTTAGCCTTTTGAAGCCATTTTCAGTGCTAATTTTAGGTTTTTCAGCAATTGGAACATGTCTATTGGGAAACTTGCTTATCCTCTTATTTTTCAGCATATAACTGAATTTTTTAGAAATGAGGGCCAAATCCTTATCCTTAAGGCTTGACTTGTCAATTTCTGATGAGAGCTCAACCAGTTCTTTTGGAACAGCTGCAGAGCTTTTGAGGGCAAGGTTTATGACCTTGTTCTTTTTCTGAGCCTCAAGATTTAGCTCAAACACAGTTAAAATACCAACAATTTTGTCTAAACCTACTGTGTTGGTGTCACTAGTTTCCTTTATGACAGAAACCTTTATGTTGAACCTTTCAAGTAAAGTCCTCAAAATTTTGCTCACAAGTCTGGCATTAAAGATAGACTCGCCAATACTGGTACATTTATTAGAGATCTCATGGATCTTAGCAGCATAGGAGACAGTGTCTTCTGTCACCTCCATTCTAAGAAGTTCAAATCTATCCATTAAGATTCTAAGTTTAGTGGGCTTAACACTTGGAATCCCCTCACATTGCATCTGCAAGATATCTCAAGCATTTTTAGCAATACATTCATTGGTGATAAGCTTGTACATATTTCCAGAAATATGACTGAAAATAACACGCATGGCTTTAGAATTATAATTTGCAGAGGTGATTTCATCAAGAGTCCATCTTTCCTCATGTTTTCTTTCAAAAATAGATTCACCAACACCGGATATAGGCTTCTTCTTCACAGTGGGAGGTTGCCAAGCAACAAGTATACACATCCATGCTCTTTCATCAATTGATTTGATGTAGTTACGCATTTTAGACTTCCAAAAAGAATAATTGGTGACATCCAAAACTGGAGGCTTGTTTTGATGATTTTGACATTCCATTATGACTACACTTTCTAGATCAACACTTAGTAATATGTCGAGAGTTGGCTCTGATACCAATTGAAAGTTTAGTGTAGCTAGGAAATCAGTTCAACAGAACAGATCACGGATGTGAGTACAAATGTGAGTTACAACTGTTCACACATCCACCAATAAACAACTGAATAAAATAAAGAACACAGAATTAAACGTTTACTGGTTCAGACCCATCAAACAAGGCTTTAATCCCAAAAAGGTTTTCACTATTAAAATTTGTTTTACAAAGGAAAATACGAATAAGTGAAACAAAAAGATTAAAATACTAAAAACATGTTCTAACCAACTTGTAAACCAAGAACAATCTTCCTTTTCCAACGAGAAACTATTCTAAACAGAATATCTTGAATCCGTAAATAACAAAAGTTTTTATCTTTCAAAGAATTCTCAATCCGTATCTTCTCAAGGTGCCGAGGCCTTGTATTTATATGCGCCTTTGAGAAGTTTTTCAATCAGTCAAACTATTCCTTATTTGATGCAATCCAACTCTTACAAGGAAACATAGATTGGCACTTATAAGGAAAGAGATTTGTTAGTAATATTAGTCCTATTCTAAATATAACACAATATATTTACATGTCTAAAAGATATTTACATATTTAACAATGTCCTTTTTCAAATAGAAATATAACTCTTTGCTAAAAAAGTCATAAAATTATTTTACCAAAATTACCAATTGTATTTGAATTAGGGAAGTCAATATTATATAAAATCTTACTCTTTCAACTTAGTTTCAATATCTCCTTTATACCCTTATTAAGAATACCATTAACTAAAATTATAGTTTTTTAATTTTTAGATGCAATTTTAATTTTAAATTGTGCCTATGAATCGTAATTTTAAAGAAAACTAGAGAAGCTAACCTTGTTGATACTTATATTGATGCTTGTGGCTTGAAGACTTTTTGAAATTCTCTTTATTTTTTCTTTGTTATAATTGAAGAAAGACTACAAAAAGGTGCATAATATATTACAATTGAAATTAAGTGAAAGTTGAAAGAAATACTCCTTCCGTCCAAGTATTTTTTTTGTTTACAGAAATTATATTGTAGACAAACCAAGAAAATAAAATAAAAAAGACTCCCTCGATCCATAAATAAATGTCTTTTATTATTCAAGATGGATTCTTCATATTTATTTATTTTTTTGGAAAGATCTCAAGAGAGGATTCTAAAAATGTTTTAATTTAATGGTAAATATTAAAAAAAAATCTCGTTATCCATTTTAAATTTTTAGTTTTGTTATAAATAATAAAAAATTAATAAAAATGGTAAAATAATATATACGGATAAAATTATTTAAAAAAATATATATATAAATGTTCATTTTGGCACTGTAAGTCTTTTCTCATGACAGAGGAAGTAAACAAAAAAAAAATCATAGGTTTGACATAAACACAGCTTAGTTGTGGTGGGGGAAGTGGCCCTAAGATATCCTACCATCCCCTTAAATCATGGGTAAGGAAAAATATGTAGGGTTATGCAGACAAATATAATAAAGAGTAGGGGGTTCCAATGACAAGAAAAGTGGTCCCATTCTCATCTTCTCTAATTATTCATGTATCACTTACAATTCTATTGTGTAATCATAACGGTATTTGTTTATTTTTTTATTGATATTGACATAAACTGATTTTAAGCTGAAACCTATAATAAAGCTTACTATAGGTCCAATCGAAATCCATGCTCACCCTTGTGCCTCTTTCTACTTCTCCATTTAAAGGACTTTGTTGGGAAGAGATTCTTGTATGCCCTTAGGAAAATTTGTTGAATAATAGCATCAAATGCTATCTGAAAGAACTCCAACATCAATGTGACAGGAAAGTACAAATATGAATATGAAGTAGATTGAGAACAATTTTTAATCAATAAGTATGGATAGGTTGGTGAATAGGTGAAAGTTTTGTGATCTGTCTTCTCAACTTACAAGATGTTCATACGAAAAATGATACAGTGAAAAGGAAAAGAGTAAATGATACATTTACGTACCGAGCAAAAAGCATAAACTGAGATTAACATGTACGAATAACCATTAAGAGAGATGTGACAAAAATGAAAAGTGCGACACTTTTTCTACGAGGGAGGGATAATTATTCAAGCCCATGATAAAAACTCATGCTTTCATGAACCTTTTTGTCATTTGATTTGGCACTCGTAATATTTTTGAGCAGGGATTGAATTTTAGGAATGGGTGACAACTTCCTCGGTCAACATTGATTGAAGATAGCAAGGGTAAAACAAGCTAAAGTAATAGCAATTCCTATTGTGTCTAACATTTGGCTCCTAATAAAAAGTTTACCCAAACAATTATTGTATTTTTTATCCTGATAACCACGCCACTCCCTAAATATTATCACGTAAATTGCACGTGACATGATTTAATAAACCAATTTAATTAAATTAAACAAAGGAATCAATTGCATTTAATTTCAATCATACAAACAAGATGAACATTTTTTAAGTAAATAAGTATGATCTCTCTCCCTACATAAGCCATGCATAATGAAATGAACATGAAGGTGGGGTGAACGAAAAATTGGGTTAATGTACTATACGGTTGTTACAATTAATGGAACATACTACGGTTTGATATCTTAATATAACATACTTTTTCATCTCATTTCATATAATGGAACGTACCCTAACGACGTTAAAAAGATAACAAAAATTTCAACGATATAAGAAAAATACTAACACTCGTTACATCATTTAACAGTTGTGAGTCTATTTAATGGATTTAGTAGTCTTATTCCACCTCCATCCTGTTATTCCCACAAAAGTCCCCAAATCATTGATATATGGAATGATCATTCTACCCCTTCTTCTTCCACCTCCACCCGTTACATACATATCATTTTTCAAAAATTCAATATAAAATTTAAAAAATCAATTAAACTATTCCATCATACAAGTTCAATAAATTAATTTTAACAACCGGCAAGGAATAAATCATTTTTTTTATCAACAATCTCCTCCCTCGCTTCCGCAAACTTGAGATTAATTTGGTCTACTACTTTGTTTGTGTCAACATTGCTGTAATTTCTTTGAAAAAGTGTAAAGTGGGTTTGGGTATTTGAGATTGGAAATTTGGGGTTGGAATTAGGGTTTGAGGGTGGAGTGCGGTTTGTGGGGGATTGATTAACTAAGGTTGTGATTGATTTGAAGAGAAATTGGGATGTGGGTTTTGAAGATCTTTGAAAAGGGTATCTTGAAATCAATTTGCAGAGGGAGATTGAAGAGCGGTGGTGCATTTTGAGAGCGCAAGAACAAGTGAGGCAGACGCTTTGATGAACTGAAGTTGTTAACCTGACGGTGGAGTAGACGTTCGTCGTCGGGACCCTGAGCAATCTAGGAAGACTGGTCGGCGGAGAGATCGGTGGGGGTGCGTGTGTCGAACACTAACTTGGAAAGCCAGCTCATTCTGGGAGGGGAGAAGGCGAGGAGAAGGGTTTGTGGTAGCGGAGGGATGGCGGGAGGGAGAGAATTGGTGGGGGTTTAGAGAGAGAAAGTTGGGAGGAAAGAGAGATTGTGAGGAGAGGAAGGAAGGAACGGAGGGACGGCGGGAGGGAGAGAATTGGTGGGGTTTATATGAAATGAAGATGAAGACGAAAGGGGCGTTACTTCTTTGACGATTATTATTTTATTTGATAAGTTGGTTCACTCCATTAATAAAAGTTAACGTCATCTAACATTGTTACCTTTTTTTAAATGACACTCAAAAGTACGTTACATTATGTTGTCGGTTCGTTGTACAATACCTTTTATGTAATTGAGTGTATAGTATGTTACATGATTCTGCAATTATTCCAATTGTAAGTGCAAACTAGACTAGAACATAGTGACAAAACTATAACTTCACACCAAAAAGAAAAATAAATATATCCTTGGTTATATTCTAAAATGACACTATAAAGACCATCAACAAGATTACAAATATCAAACTTAATTTTGGAATACACTTTTCTTTATTTTGCTTTAAATGAATGCTTCTTTCTTTATCTCCAACTTTCCCATGGGCTTGTCCAAATATAACTTTCACAAATCCAACCACAACCTTGCCTTTTTCCATCATCATTATTACGAGTAGATGGAACGGGCAGCTTTAACTCAAACGAATCTCTTTCCACGGATTTATGTTTCCTACATGACATGTTGGGAGAGAATGTCATTACCAACCATTCAACTGACATTCTCAATGGTAAAAAAATGTAAAAGAAATGAATAACATGGTAAGTTTTGAACATTAATGACTAGTACAAAGCAAAAAATTGTCAATTTCTTGCCTTGCATGGGTAGCCATTCGTGCATGCATATGGCCATGTAGTTTGGTTTCTGGTTGTCACGATTGTCCTTGTTCTTGAAATCAGTTACGCCTACATTTCCTGCAAGGCACATGGAATTCTAGAAACTTTAAGAGAGAGAGAGAGAGATTACTTAAACATACGGCATTTTGCCCATGTCATTGACAAGGAACTAATTTTTCTCATATAATTTGCTGTATATATATTCTTCCAGATATGAAAGCTATACTTCATAGGTTTCTAAGTTTGTATTGATTATTTCCTTAATTTCAAAGATACGACCTTGCACCCAAAACGGATCAGTCTACAGAGAAACGACAACATTAATGAATGTTTCAATATGCAATCCTTTCCGGCTTGGACCGGACTGCTAGTAGATTATATTGAAGGTTCCACCTTAAAACAAAATGGTGATAACGGGAGTAGCTCTTAAGTCTATATACCGGTCCATGTGTAGTTCTTTAGCAGTAGTAGATGTCGGATATATTGTCTAACAAATATCACTTAGTATCAATTTATGTACTTGATTGCACACAAAGTATGACTCTATTTCACAAGTCTATTCACATTTCAGGTTGGGAACAATGGATTGTTTTGCCTTTTTGATCAGTTTCCCTTTCACAATAAGTTGCAACTTTCATGAAAAGCCCATTGTTTCGAAGTCACCAAACAGATGAAATCTTCTTGACTTTTAAAGCCCAAAATTCAAAACCACATATGCCCCCAAACATGCACAACCTTAGTTTCCAGCTATCAGAAGACTTGAAGCTTACTCAACTCTTACCACACTAGTTGGTAACCAATTATCGTGTTCAGTCATTTGGCAGTTTGGTCAATAGCAAACTCTATGTTCGATCCACTTTGAATTTCCAAGTTCCCCTTTAATTCCAGCATTCAAACAGTCCAAACCATAGTTCTATGGCACGAAACCAGTTTTGAAAGAAAACTATGAAGGATTATTGATTTTTAGAAGAAGCAGTGTCACATGTTAACTACTCCGTATAATTCATGTTTTCGTTCAAAAGATGATGATGATATATAATATTGGAATCTTGTTAAACTCAAGTAAAGAAAATTGTAAGGAGTACCATTTTTATCCAAACTGTAACTGCATATCCATGGCCTGCTGAACTGATATCTTAGTCTCCATATTCATTTCTTTTTCTATGCTGCCATGGCCGCAAATACTAAACAGCCATCATTCCAATTTCAGCAGGGTGAACATTTTGTAGGGTTTTTTTTTTTTTATCCTTCCCTTTTCCTATTGAAGAGGAATCACATGCCTAACTCATTGCTGTCATTAAAAACTGTTTAATTTGTTAAAGACCTAATTTTATGCTCAGTGTTTTCAAACATATATCAGGAGAGAAGGTTGTGTAAGGTGATTTCACTTTACGCCAAACACAAATAATGGGATATAAAGAGCAAAGGTTCCATGTTCATTCTAAGAATAGTGAGGGATTACTCCTTAAAGATCGAGGTCATCCTTGTATCATCCTCATAACTGTGCACCTCTCTGTTTGGACCACGACATGAAAAAAATACTTTCCTTTTCTTTAAGATAGGTATATTTTCATAGCACGGCATGAGTTAGCGTTTTTACGTATATAAAACCAGACAGGTATGGTTTTTCCTTAACAAGATCCTCTGCCTCTCCATTACTTCATGAGTTCATGTATCCATGGATACAGACAAGATTAGCGTGTCGCATTCTTGCCCCAATCCATATCACTTCCACTCTCATATAATACAACAGCAAACTCAAGTTGGTCAACTTTCACCATAGCAGAAAACCATACACCAAACTCTGTGCTTCATACTTCATGATGAATGATATAAGCTTACCTCTATTTATAGTCGATCAGGTGTGACCTTTGTGATGTGTGTGTGTCTGTGTGTGCGTGCTAACGAGAAGAATCTTAAGTATTGACGCATACTGAATTAAAATCATTTATCCTAATGATCAGTTAAGTGGTCCATTAGAACAGTTTACACATATTTTAGTAGACTTAATTTACTTATTTGAAGAGACTATCTATTCTACCCCAAATCCTATTCGATTGCATATATAGCACTCAAATAAGCTACCTATATAAGGCAGTTGTTTACGTCCACAGCACCCCATGTCTACGGGGCATTTTCGTTCATATTTTCACTTCCATTTGGTATTGTCCGTATATATACAGGGGCGGATGTAGCACTATAGGTGGGGGTGCACGTGCACCCGGTCAAATTCAATTTTTAGTAAAATTTTTTTAACAATAGGATTAATATTTATTGTGCAGATATTAGACAAAATTGGGTTGCAGCTTTGTTGGTAAGACATTTAAACTCAAGTTTTTTGATTTTTTTTTTAGCTTTTTTCAAAGTTTTTTCTTGAATTCTTCTGATTATAACTCAAAATATCATCAACAATTTTTATTTATTATTCAAATTACATTTTTTGCCTCTATTATGATAAATAGGATTTTATATAAAAAAAAATATACTTGGATAAATGTTTTTTATTTTTTATTTATTATTCATTATTTATTTTTATCATTTAATTCTTGTAAAAAAATAAGTCCAAATCATATACTCCCTCCGTCACATAACAACTTACCCATAATGCTTTCTAAAATAATGTCATCATCAATATATCAATAAAGCATATTAGTTTTTTTATTCTTCATGACATAAGTAAAATATTTTAGTTAAAATTTGTAATTAAGTAAAAAAAAAATTTTGGCACCTTCTAGATGTGATTCCTTAGTTCGACATTGGTAAAACTAGTTTTTGGATGGGTAATTCTGGTAGCACATCAAGTCAACAATTGGTTCTCGTTATAGAAAATTTTAATTTGAAATTATTTAGTGTAAATTGTGCACCCGTTGTTTAGAAATCCTAGATCCGTCACTGTATACTGAATTTGGAGGCTTTAAGGATACTTCCAAATCCAATTAGATACTATCTTACTCGAGATGAAGCTTAAACAAACACACATACGCAATTGCCTAACGACCACAAACCGAAAGATTCAAACCCCAGTTAACGGTCAGCCTCCAATTCCCTCTCTCTCTCTCTCTCTCTTTTACTTCATTTAACAGAGGGAAAAGAAAAATTCCCCAAAACAATGGAAGCTTTTTGCCCTAATTTTGATCTCAACCCACCACATCTTTCTTCAATCTCTGTAAAACGCCCCAAACCCACTTCATATGTGTGCTGTATTCATCGATTTTCGTGTTCGAATCGCAGTACAAGGCAACAGAAACACTCTAGATTAAAATCATCAGTTCCTCAAGCTCTTGGGAAATCAAAAGCTTGCCCCCAAATTAGAAATGGGGAACTTGATATCTTGAATGGAGATTTGATTAAATCGATGGCCAGAGGTCTTATTGGGGTTGCTGCTGCAGTTTCAATTTGTTTGGATTCCCCAGCTCTAGCTGAGTCTTTGACTGTAGCCTTCCCAATTTCTCATGCTCACAAGGTGTTTGATTAAATGCTCAAACCATTTGTTTTTGGAATTCGTAGATGAATTTCTTGTTTTTTTTTTTAATATATATTGTTATGATCTTGAACTCAAATATAGACTCTGGTGAGAGTTGGTTATGAGAGTGAGACTTTTTTTTTTTGGCAGGTTAATACAGTTCAGAGGACTTTGGTGGAGACTTGGAGTCTGATTAGAGAGACTTTTGTGGATCCAACTTTTAACCATCAAAGTCAACCTGTGTTGGATTTTTTATTCCCCCTCGTCGGCTTCAACTCGTTTATTTCAAAATTATGTTGTTTACTCCCTCCGTCTCTAAATTTAAGCATATTTAGCAGCATAAGTACATAAAAATCCTTAATGATCTCAACAATTTACATCATGAGTGTAAGTGTAAATTAGAACTTGTTGTTTTATGAGGGAAGGTTGAGTAACTTCTCCAAAATTTGGACATTCATTTAGGGACGGAGGGAGTACTATTTAACAGTTTACTCTCATGGATTTTGTTGTAAAAATAATGGGTGTATATAGGTGATGCATGTCTTGAAACCAGCAAATTATATGGTGACATATTTAATTAAAAAAAATTTGAAATAGTTCAACCAATTTAGTGATGTAAAGGTTGCCATATGACATCATTTGATTAGTTGGCTATAGCATGTCATCAGTATCAATTATGACACCTGATATGTACTGTTTTTCCACAATAAAAGGGAATGTTTATTTTTATATTTCATTTCCTTTCTGTTGCATAATACCGTAGAACATTTGAAGAGGTTTTACACATATTCATTTTCCTTAAGTTCTCACTCGCAAAATCCATAAGCTAACAAGGTGTTAAAACCGAAGTGATATATATATATATATAGAAACTAGGGGCGGTCGAGAATGGTGACCTATAAACCTATGAACCTATGATTGTCAGATTTGTAGTATATTTGAAAGTTATACTAAAATCATCCAACGACCTTCGTTTCTTTCACTAACATAATTAGCAGGCATTTGGAATCTTTTACTTTCTCCATTTTTTTATGAAAATTAGATTCGAAATAGTAAAGCAAGGTTCATTTGCCAAATGGTAAAGAACAATATGGTCAGATGAGATTTAAACAATGAGATGACTGCATTAGGTGAAAACCAATGTGTTTTCAAATGCTTTTAGATGGAAATCAGAAGCTCAATTAAGCCTACAACCAGTTCTATTTGAGTTCAGTTCTTTTCAGTGTGTTGAGGAAAATGGGTTGTTACCTTCATCCTACTATATCATGGTAATAAGCTGGTGTTTTGGTTAAACTGACGAAAGCTTTTATTCTTTAGATTGGGATCAAAAGCTGCAACAAACAATGGTGGAAATGTTTCCACTTGGAACAGCAGATGATGCATACAGCAAAATCAGAGGAATGCTTTCTGCTCTTGGAGATCCCTTTACTCGCACTATCAGTCCAAATGTCTAACGCACATATTTCTAGTGATTAGAACTTGGTCCATACCGTTAAAAGATATTCTTTTACATGCCAAAGTTATACATGATATCAAAATCATCATCAATAACTGTATGATGCATTTTGTTACATGCAGGAATACCAAAATTTTAGAATTGGAAGTGATGGAAATGTTCAAGGAGTTGGTATTTTCATTAGCAAGGAACCCAAAACGGGCCATATGGTGTGTGACTCTCCGTTAACACGTTTCTTTGCATCTTCTACTAGGTCTCATGATTTACTTGGTAATGATAGGTTGAGACATGATTAACTTGTTCTGATCCTTGAATCTTTCTCTATAGAGGAATATGTGATGGTGTGTTGCTATTTATAGATCATTATCCCCATCTTCCTAAACTTATGCAAGGAAACAATAGTCATATATTAATACTAACTTGATGAAATTTTCAAATGTATTTAGCTTGTCATGTCTTGCGTAGAGGGTAGCCCAGCTGCTCGTGCTGGTATACATGAAGGAGATGAGTTAATGGAAATCAATGGTATGTCTGTGATATTGAGCTGAATTGATTACAAACTGTATTTTTTAGGATTCTGAATTGTGATTTACACAAAATAGATACCAAATGCTGACCATTACTTTATGATTCTTAGGGGAAAAGCTCAATGGTATTGGCAGTGAGGCAGCTGCACAAAAGCTTAGAGGACATGTCTGTTGGGTTTGGAGTCAAATCGTGAAGGAATTTCGCAGGAGCAGTTTCTGACCATGAGCGCGACCGCGCTGAGGGCCAGAGCGGCCGCGCTGGAGTGTCGAGCAAGGAGCTGGAGTTTCTGGATATTAGCGCGGACGCGCTTGTAGGGAGGGCGGCCGCGCTTGGTACGATTCTGGACTGATTCAGTTTCCTATTTTGATCAGATTTCCTCTTGGATTTGGGATTCCTTGTAACAACAATATTTGGAAGACTTGTGAAGAAAGAAGAATACTTTCTTATGTTAGGAATCCTTTTATTGTTAGGATTTGATTTCTTGTATCCTATAAATACATGTGGTAGCCTAGAAACAAATTGGTGCTGTGATTGTAACATCGGAAAATATTATAGTGAATATTTTGGCTTGGTAGCGCCCCCGGACGTAGTTGTTGTTGCAACGAACCGGGTTAACAATTCTTGTGTGTTCCTTTGTGTGTGATTTACTTTTCGTGTGTGTTGCATCTTATTTATTCATTCTCAAAGCTTGATCCGTTATTCATTGCGCAAGAACGTGATTTTCACAACAAGCGGTATCGAGCTCTTGGTTTTGTCGAATCATTGCTTGGGTTATCTTTTGCTATGGATTTCTTGGGAGCTTTGGAGGATGGTAATAAGGTGTTGATCGAAAAGTTTGATGGGACGGATTTCAATTTTTGGAAGACGCAGATCGAGGATGTTTTGTGGAACAAGGATTTGTATCTACCATTAAAAGAAAAGCCGGCGGACATAGAGGAAGCAAAATTCGAAATCTTGGATCGGAAAGCGTTAGGGCTTGTTAGGCAAACGTTGACCAAGGATGTGGCGAAGAATGTTTTGGAGGCGAAGACTACCATGGAGATGTTGCGGATGTTGGCGAGCATGTACGAGGCACCGTCGGCGGCGAACAAGGCTCATCCGATGAGGAAGCCGTTGAACATAAGGATGGTAGAGGGCATGTCGGCAACAAAGCATATAAGTGAATTCAAATCTGTGCGACCCATTTGTCTTCCGTGGCCGTTACTCTTGATGACGAGGTACTAGCGTTGATTTTACTTTCTTCTTTACCGGAAAGTTGGGATACGGCTGCGATAGCGGCTTGCGTTTCAACAGGAAAAGTGAAGTTGAAGTTTTCGGATGTCGTTGATGTTATTCTTGGCGAAGAAATTCGTAGAAAGAGTAAGGTGGGGACATCGGGGCTAGCATTGAACGTCGGTGAAAAGAGTAAAGGTGGCAAGAAGGTGATTACTTGCTACGATTGCGGGGAGAAGGGGCACTTTAGGAGAAGTTGTCCAGAGCGGTCGAGCGGAGCGAAGGAATTGAATGTTGCGAAGGAGTTAGCGGATGTATTAATCTTGGGTGGGAGCTTGGTTCAACGGATTCGTGGGTTTTGGATTCGGGCTCGACGTTTCATTCGTGCACTAGTGCGTAAAGGATGGAGCGGTATATATTAGGGTGATTTTGGGGTTGTTCGTTTGGGAGACAATAATCCGGTCGAGGTCATTGGAAAGGGGTAGTTCGGGTCAAAGCAACGGATGGGTTTGTTTTGCGGCTACGTGACGTGCGACATATTCCGGATTTGAAGAGGAACTTGATTTCCATAAGGCAACTTGATAAGGAGGGTTGTGTGGTGACCTTCGGTTGTGGGACATGGAAGATAAACCGCGGAGCTAGCTTGGTGGCTCGTGGCGGGGTGGAAAATATGTTGTATACCACATGCAACATGAATCGTTGGGGAAACGAAGGCGAATCCCAATGATGAATGGTGGTGGCCGAGATCGCCATGGTGGGAGAAATTTCACTAAACGGTATGTTGATAGAAAATTGGGTAATGAAGTCGGCCGACGTGGAGCCAATTTGGTCAACATGGGAGCGGGATCTAGAACGGTGATGCGATGGGTTGCAAAGAACACACAAAGGTTCCAAGCTTGTGATTGTGTGGGGCACGTGGATTCGCTACTGTTCGGGATCGATAGTTAGCACGCAAGTGAGCGGGGATGTGCGGGGAGGATCATTCGAATGAAGACTCGGAGCATGGTAGAGCAGACGGTTATGTTGAAGCGTTGCTCGGCTTCAATTCACTGGATAACTAGACAAGAGGCCGGGCGCTACCAACGCATTAGTGGCCCTAAAACCGAGATTTGTTTGTTTCAAGACGAGGTATCATGGATGGTTTGTCTCCGGTGGGAGATTGTTGGGTTTGGAGTCAAATCGTGAAGGAATTTCGCGGGAGCGGTTTCGACCATGTGCGCGACCGCGCCGTGAGGGCCGTGAGCGGCCGCGCTTTGAGTGTCGAGCAAGGAGCCGGAGTTTCGGATATTAGCGCGGACGCGCTTAGCCAGGGAGGGCGGCCGCGCTTGGTACGATTCTGGACTGATTCAGTTTCCTATTTTGATCAGATTTCCTCTTGGATTTGGGATTCCTTGTGACAACAATATTTGGAAGACTTGTGAAGAAAGAAGAATACTTTCTTATGTTAGGAATCCTTTTATTGTTAGGATTTGATTTCTTGTATCCTATAAATACATGTGGTAGCCTAGAAACAAATTGGTGCTGTGATTGTAACATCGGAAAATATTATAGTGAATATTTTGGCTTGGTAGCGCCCCCGGACGTAGTTGTTGTTGCAACGAACCGGGTTAACAATTCTTGTGTGTTCCTTTGTGTGTGGTTTACTTTTCGTGTGTGTTGCATCTTATTTATTCATTCTCAAAGCTTGATCCGTTATTCCGCTGCGCAAGAACGTGATTTTCACAACAATGTCGGGACAATTGTTTCAGTGAAGGTCCACAGTGTAAGAATACGAAATGTCCCATTAGGTTGCACCATTGTTTCCATGTCTTTTAGGGTACTTCATATGTACTGTTTAAACGATAGAATGGAAATTGATTGTCATATGCCTTTTATTTTACAGGGAAGGAAACTGGCAATTGATTCCAGTTCAGATGAGGAATGAACTCAATAAGCATTGTGTCACTTTCGCTAAATCTGTTACGAAGTCTTTAAGACATGAATGAACAATCGTCTAGCACTCCGTGTTGCAAAACATATGAATTTTTGTTATATTGTAGGCATAAAATGAACAAATCTTTATATTATAAACTTTGTAGGTTAAACTACCTCGTGAGTTCATTAAGCTTTCACCTATATCCAGTGCCATCATTCCTCACAGAACCCCCGATGGTCATGTGTCCAAGACTGGATATGTCAAGTTATTGGCCTTCTCTCAGGTATTTAATTTCCTGCCCATTTAGAAGTTCAAGTTTACGGGGTGTTTGTTAACTTGGTTTTAACAAAGGGCTACCCAATGGAATTCTTGGTCAAGTTTGGAAGTTTCAGCGAACTATTATTGCATCGAGATAGGTAGCTTATGGCCTTGAACCTTCCCTAGTGAAATACTATCGGATATACTAGCCATTTAGAAGCGGCCTTATTAATTCTCATTTATATAGGTGATCTCCCATAAAGAGTATCCTGCTATACTCCACCACTTAGGTATAAGAATAATTAAAAGCTTTAAGCTTACTCTCACCACACGTCATCAGGTGTTTTAGCACTTAGATGGCTTCTGAGAATAAGTTATAATGAGTTCTAAGCGCACATACTAGAATTTCCATAATTTAGTTGTCTCATTGAACCAAGGGCATGCGATCTCCAATTCTCAAGGTTGAGTGTCCACTATGGATTTCTTTGTTTGTGTGGGTTTTTAACTTCATTCCCCTTACCAAATAATTTGATCTCCTATTCATACTTTTTGGTATACGGATCCGTTTTTGACTTCACATGGCCAGTAGTTGTGACAGTCCCATTTGAGATCAATTTTCTTATGGTAATATGTCAATGACCATTGTGTCTTGACTTACCGGTTACAACGATGTTCTACACCTTTTCCTATTTCTCATTGTCGTCACAATCCCTTGTCATGTATAGACACAAACTTATTCCACAAAGGAATATCTTCCAAGAATATATTAGACCTTTCAACTTTTACTTTATCTTTGTCTAACACTATTGACTCGGATTCCTTCCTGAATCGAGCTGTACAAGTTGTCTTGGAAGTTTGACACCATTACTCCATTTATTGTGAACATATTTTCACTTTGGAGTTTATTTGTGTGATATTCAATTAGTATATCTTTTCCATACTATTGAATATTTCATTTATTGTAATACATTATCACGAGTATATCTTTAAGTACTCCAAGTACTTTGACTATACATTTCTAGTGATTGATTACAATTTCCAATTAGAGCTTCAGTTTCTCTAGAATGGTCGGTCATTTCGAGTGATCAAAATCTTCTAGCGGTTAGTTTATTTGAGTGGTTAGCATCTCTATCTCTGTACCGGTCCGACTTCCCAAGTGTCTAGTATCTCTAAGTGGTTTGACCTCCTTATAGTCTACCTCTTAGGAATCTACCTTATAGAGATTACCTTTCAAGATTCTACCTTATAGATTCCATCTCTCAAGAATCTATCTGTTACTTCTCAAGAATTTAGCTTATTCGAAAGTCTATCTTTGAGAATTTATCTAACTCTGATGACTCTACCATTAAAGAGTATCATTTTAAGAATCTTTCTCTTCAGATTCTATATCTCGAGAGTCTCGCTTTCGAGATCAATAATCTGCCTTTTCAGATTAATAATCTGTCTCAATAGAGTTTATTTCTCAAGATGAATTTCCTTTTAGAAATCTATCTTTTGAAATTCTAACTCTCTTGACTACACTTCTTGAAAGTCTGCCTTAGGACTTATCTTCAAGAGTTTTCCGTTTATAGATTCATCTTTCAAATACTTTCTTTTAAGAACCAATTTGCAACTCAACGGTTCGCATTACGGAGGAATATCAACCAACTTCCAAATATATGTTGAACTATTCATTTAACTGTTAACAATATTATTCAACAGTTTTAATTTTCTACCATAGAAAATTAGGACTAAAAGACTAGCTTCTTTTGTCCACAAACTGTGTCTTAGTTCATCTTACTATTAAGATAAATCTTTTACAGTTTTATATTATTTCCTTTTCACTTCAAGAAAATATGTTTTCAAGGAATACCAAATTCCTTGTCTTTGGCTTAAGTATTTTTACTTTAGCCCGTACCCCCACACTTGAGGTGTACCCCCACACTTAAAGTATTTATAAAACGGCTTACGATTTTGCCATAATCTGTAAGAAGTTTTTATCAAATATTTTCTTGGGTATTTCATTAAGAATGACATTATAACTTCCCCCACAAGTTCAGTTAAGTCAGAGCTTATTGCATTTATCATCTCCTTAAGATTATGATTCTTGCGTTTAGCTCCTGCATTAGACTGAGTTGAATATGTTGCGATCGTTTGATGAATGCTGTCGGAAACCTCACAAATATCCTCAAACGACGCCGCATATTCCCCTCCTTCTAGCGCTTCGAATCTTCTTAACCTTTACATTAAGCTGATTTTCAACATCATTCTTATAAGTTTGGAAAGCCACCAATGCTTCATCCTTGCTTATAAAAAAGTAACGAAATACTTTTTCTAACCTTGAGTTTTATACTAGCTCAAGAGGTGACGTGTTTCTTATTTCTAAGAAAAATGATAACTTAGTCATTTCCGCTTCCATGCATATTTCACACTCGTCAGTCGAATCGAATTAATTCATGAGAATTAATTCTTGATTCACTGACATCTTAATTGTGTTAAAATTCACGTATCCTAATTTATCAAGCCATAAACTAGGTCTTTCCATTAACATAAGAAACACCGTTATCCTTCTCTTCTGGGATAGGTACACTTTCCCAAGGAACAAACCATTCCTAGTCGATTCAAATTTATCTGATTGGACTCTAACACTAGTTTAAATGAGCCTTATTCAATAGTGATCTGAAACTAGGTTCTTGTGAGTGTCTGGGACATGCAGCACATTCACGAGTCAGTTGTATGGTTGAATACATCTTTATTACAACCTTTCCAAGTCACACGACGTTGAAAGTATCAGAGTTTCACATATACACCTTCCTTCTATTGGTAGGAGTGTATGATGAGAAGCTCTTTTTATCATCACATATACGGAGGGTAGCCCTAGCGTCTTTCCACCATTCTCTTGGGTTGACTTCCAACTTTGCTAAGTTGGTTTCAAACACCATTGATGATTATATCAAATCCATTTCAATCTTTTGGTGATGTTGGTTTGATTCAGTTGTCCATTTCCCTTCTTAGAATACGACAAACTTTTGCTACGTGATTGGTCTTACCACATCTTGTAACAAATCTTGGATTTGGTTCCTTGAACCTTATAGTCCGTTCCAAAGTGTTCTACAACTCTTTGGTTGTCCCCACGAGACAGTGCTCTTTGTAAGGGCATCATTTGGTCTACTCAGTATATATGTCCTACATATGAGATTTTAATGATCCCATTCTTCTGCGGCTATTTGTCTTCGCGGATTGGCTATCTATCTTTTTGGATCTGGATCATCATCATCCTCCTTTTCGGTTATTTTCCTTGGCGAATCTGGATCATCATCCTCTTCGTTTTCGGTTATTTGCCTTGGCGAATCTGGATCTT
The DNA here is from genome assembly GCA_022495995.1 of Adenophora triphylla var. japonica. Classification (NCBI taxonomy): domain Eukaryota; kingdom Viridiplantae; phylum Streptophyta; class Magnoliopsida; order Asterales; family Campanulaceae; genus Adenophora; species Adenophora triphylla. The sequence continues at coordinate 116,063 of JAFEMH010004891.1, read as the reverse complement.
GGCGAATCTGGATCATCATCTTCTTCCTTTTCGGTTATATGCGTAGGCGAATCTTGGTTATAAGTCCGCTCCATGTTGTCAACAATTCTTTGAATCACTTCCGGGATTATTGTTGACCTTCTCGTTATCTTCTAGTTAATTTCCAATGCTCTTCTAGTTATCCTTCCTTGGAAATCGTCATTTTTCTCGTTAAGTCTCTAACGATAATGTCCTTTGGTTGTCCATCATCATCGGCTCATATTTGTCATAAAAACAAGAAAACGTTAATATCTTCTTGCGATTGTTAGAAAAATTTATTATATATAACAATAAATAAGGCTTTCTTGAATTTAACGAAATGACAAATAATATAATGAACCATAACATAATTAACGGGGCAGGAAATAAAGATAAACTAGAATGCGAAAATTAAAGCTAACCGAGTAATTAAAGAAGTCGAGTCTTGTGTTGGACACAATTTCCGTAAGAAGATATTGCCCCACACTGGTGCTTACGGATTAGCGGCAATCTTCTCTCAAGATGAAACGACTTTACAATCGTTAATAGGAGCACTCCAAATTAACGACTTTGGCGAATAAAATTTGTGTTTGACACTTCCAGACTTTGAAGAAGACTTATGCAACGAGATGCTCTATCTTTTAACAGATGATGTTCAGAATTCCGTTGAATTCTGTGACTGAATTCCGTAATTCAGTTAAATATCTAACCGAGTTAATTAACTTCGTTAGATATGTGAGTCTTCTACTTCTAGTGAGAAGAGAGAGTGAATTGTGAAGTGATTGAATCAATGAGTGAATTGATTTGTCAAACCAGGGGGTCTATTTATAGTGTATGAAGAGATGTGGTACCCATTAGGAATAAACACAATTGGTGTCTGGTGGATTTTGGACCGTTGGATCAGATCTAGATGGAGGGAGGAGATCTGCTGGGTCGGCCCAACAGCCTTGACCCGCCTATTTGAAAAGACATGGGTCACGCCCACCTTTTCAAGAACCATCACAACCCAAACTACTCCAATCCGGATCCGCCGGCCCACCTTTACTGAACCCAACTGGGGCTCGGCCCAATCCAAGCCGCCCCAAGTTGCCACCAGCCCACGAACTAAATGGATCGAATCACCATTGCCTAAGCCGAACCCGCCTCACCTGCCTTGGACCGAATCGAACCATGAACCGAGCCAACTTTTGTCAAAAGTTTAAGGCTCCTAGCGACGATGCGAAGTGCAAAGTGTGTGCCTCAAAACGCCCATTGCGACCTTCGCGGGCTTCGCGCGCTTCGCGGGTGTGGTCCAAATTGAGCTAGTACAAAACTAGCACAATTGGGCTACTCCTTGCATGGTTGGCCCAATGGTCCACCTAGAGCTAAAGATTCATCAGATTTTGAAACCTCACTTCCCTCCTTTACAAATTTGGTTTTTTCAAACCCAATATCAGTTTTTCCAGTTTTACCAAGAGCTAAAGAGTCATCAAGTTTCATTTTTTCAGTATTTAACTTGGTTAATATACCTTCAGCTTTTTCAAAATCAGTTTTGAATTTTTCAAGTTCAACTTCTCTCTTGGTTACCAGAACTTCAAGTTTAACAATGGTATCCTTTTGATTATCATTTTCTTTTTAAAGTCTAGCTTTCTCATCTTCACAAACAGACAATTTATCAGAGAGAGCTTCGTTTACCTTGGCCAGTACATCAATTTTTTCATTTCTTTTTATCCAATATGTATGCAGTTCTTTGTATGTCTCAAAGAGTTCCTTATAGGGAATATCTCTTCCTTCATCATCTGAATCTCCTTTTATGGAGAAACAATTGAGAGTCATATTTGATTTATCTTCAGATGTGTATAAGGATGTGTCCACATCTGAGTCCACATCCACATTCTACTCATAATCTTCTTCTCCTATTCTTGCAAAGTGAGCATTAAAAACAAAATGACAGTTTATCACTGACATGTTAGCAACTTCCTCTTCATCCTCACTATCACTCAGGAAAGCAATTAAGCTCATTCCCTTTTTTTAAATGTGTTAGCACACTCATTAGCATAGTGATCAAATCCACGACATGCTTTACATTGGACAGATTCAGAGGATTTCCTATTCTCTAGGTTTGGCCTTTTTAAGCCATTTTCAGTGCTAATTTTAGGTTTTTCAGCAATTGGAACAGGTCTATTGGGAAACTTGCTTATCCTCTTATTTTTCAGCATATAACTGAATTTTTTAGAAATGAGGGCCAAATCCTCATCCTCAAGGCTTGACTTGTCAATTTCTGATGAGAGCTCAACCAATTCTTTTGGAACAGCTGCAGAGCTTTTGAGGGCAAGGTTTATGACCTTGTTCTTTTTCTGAGCCTCAAGATTTAGCTCAAACACAATTAAAATACCAACAATTTTGTCTAAACCTACTGTGTTGGTGTCACTAGTTTCCTTTATGACAGAAACCTTTATGTTGAACCTTTCATGTAAGGTCCTCAAAATTTTGCTCACAAGTCTGGCATTAAAGATAGACTCGCCAATACTGGTACATTTATTAGAGATATCATGGATCTTAGCAGCATAGGAGACAATGTCTTCTGTCTCCTCCATTCTAAGAAGTTTAAATCTATCCATTAAGATTCTAAGTTTAGTGGACTTAACACTTGGAATCCCCTCACATTGCATCTGCAAGATATCTCAAGCATTTTTAGCAATACATTCATTGGTGATAAGCTTGTACATATTTCCAGAAACATGACTGAAAATAACACGCATGGCTTTAGAATTATAATTTGCAGAGGTGATTTCATCAAGAGTCCATCTTTTCTCATGTTTTCTTTCAAAAATAGATTCACCAACACCGGATATAGGCTTCTTCTTCACAGTGGGAGGTTGCCAAGCAACAAGTATACACATCCATGCTCTTTCATCAATTGATTTGATGTAGTTACGCATTTTAGACTTCCAAAAAGAATAATTGGTGACATCCAAAACTGGAAGCTTGTTTTGATGGTTTTGACATTTCATTATGACTACACTTTCTAGATCAACACTTAGTAATATGTCGAGAGTTGGCTCTAATACCAATTGAAAGTTTAGTGTAGCTAGGAAATCAGTTCAACAGAACAGATCACGGATGTGAGTACAAATGTGAGTTACAACTGTTCACACATCCACCAATAAACAACTGAATAAAATAAAAGAACACAGAATTAAACGTTTACTGGTTCAGACCCATCAAACAAGGCTTTAATCCCAAAAAGGTTTTCACTATTAAAATTTGTTTTACAAAGAAAAATACGAATAAGTGAAACAAAAAGATTAAAATACTAAAAACATGTTCTAACCAACTTGTAAACCAAGAACAATCTTCCTTTCCCAACGAGAAACTATTCTAAACAGAATATCTTGAATCCATAAATAACAAAAGTTTTTATCTTTCAAAGAATTCTCAATCCGTATCTTCTCAAGGTGCCGAGGTCTTGTATTTATATGCGCCTTTGAGAAGTTTTTCAATCAGTCAAACTATTCCTTATTTGATGCAATCCAACTCTTACAAGGAAACATAGATTGACACTTATAAGGAAAGAGATTTGTTAGTAATATTAGTCCTATTCTAAATATAACACAATATATTTACATGTCTAAAAGATATTTACATATTTAACAATGTCCTTTTCCAAATAGAAATATAACTCTTTGCTAAAAAAGTCATAAAATTATTTTACCAAAATTACCAATTGTATTTGAATTAGGGAAGTCAATATTATATAAAATCTTACTCTTTCAAGTTAGTTTCAATATCTCCTTTATACCCTTATTAAGAATACCATTAACTAAAATTATAGTTTTTTAATTTTTAGATGCAATTTTAATTTTAAATTGTGCCTATGAATCGTAATTTTAAAGAAAACTAGAGAAGCTAACCTTGTTGATACTTATATTGATGCTTGTGGCTTGAAGACTTTTTGAAATTCTCTTTATTTTTTCTTTGTTATAATTGAAGAAAGACTACAAAAAGGTGCATAATATATTACAATTGAAATTAAGTGAAAGTTGAAAGAAATACTCCTTCCGTCCAAGTATTTTTTTTGTTTACAGAAATTATATTGTAGACAAACCAAGAAAATAAAATAAAAAAGACTCCCTCGATCCATAAATAAATGTCTTTTATTATTCAAGATGGATTCTTCATATTTATTTATTTTTTTGGAAAGATCTCAAGAGGGGATTCTAAAAATGTTTTAATTTAATGGTAAATATTAAAAAAAAATCTCGTTATCCATTTTAAATTTTTAGTTTTGTTATAAATAATAAAAAAATAATAAAAATGGTAAAATAATATATACGGATAAAATTATTTAAAAAACATTAAAGATGTTTTTAAAAATATATATATAAACGTTCATTTTGATACTGTAAGTCTTTTCTCATGACAGAGGAAGTACACAAAAAAAATAAAAAAAATCATAGGTTTGACACAAACACAGCTTAGTTGTGGTGGGGGAAGTGGCCCTAAGATATCCTACCATCCCCTTAAATCATGGGTAAGGAAAAATATGTAGTGGTATGCAGACAAATATAATAAAGAGTAGAGGGTCCCAATGACAAGAAAAGTGGTCCCATTCTCATCTTCTCTAATTATTCATGTATTACTTACAATTCTATTGTGTAATCATAATGGTATTTGTGTATTTTTTTTTATTGATATTGACATAAACCGGTTTTAAACTTAAACCTCCAATAAAGCTTACTATAGGTTCAATCGAAGTCCATGCTCACCCTTGTGCCTGTTTCTACTTCTCCATTTATAGGACTTTGTTGGGAAGATATTCTTTTATGCCCTTTGGAAAATTTGTTGCATCAAATGCTATCTGAAAGAACTCCAACATCAATGTGACAGGAAAGTACAAATATGAATATGAAGTAGATTGAGAACAATTTTTAATCAATAAGTATGGATAGGTTGGTGAATAGACGAAAGTTTTGTGATTTGTCTTCTCAACTTAAAAGATGTTCATACGAAAAATGATATAGTGAAAAGGAAAAGAGTAAATGATACATTTACGTACCGAGCAAAAAGCATAAACTGAGATTAACATGTACGAATAATCATTAAGAGAGATGTGACGAAAATGAAAAGTGCGACACTTTTTCTACGAGGGAGGGATAATTATTCAAGCCCATGATAAAAACTCAGGCTTTCATGAACCTTTTTGTCATTTGATTTGGCACTAGTAATATTTTTGAGCAGGGATTGAATTTTAGGAATGGGTGACAACTTCCTCAGTCAACATTGATTGAAGATAGCAAGGGTAAAACAAGCTAAAGTAAGGCTCCGTTTGTTTAGCGTAAAACATTTTTCGGAAAATGATTTTTTGTAAAATGTTTTTCGGAAAATGAAAAGGTTTTCAGAAAATAAGATAATCATGTTTTCGACTGCTTGGTAAGGAAAATGTTTTCCGAAAAATGTTCAATTGAGTTGACTACAAATTTACCCACCCCAATCACCACCCCCACCCTACTCACCACCACCACCCCCCCCCCACCCCTTACCCCCCCCCATCGAGTCAAAAAAAAAAATCATTTTAAATTTATTTTTAACAACTCCTCCCCCAATCAACTCACCACCCCCTGCCATGCCACCCCACCCCCGTCGAGTAAAAAAAAATTAATCATTTTAAATTTATTTTTAACAACTCCTCCCCTACTCCACTCACCACCCTCTCCCCCCTGTCTGTCGAGAAAAAAAAATTAATCATTTTAAATTTATTTTTAACAACTCCTCCCCCACGCCACTCCCTAAATATTATCACGTAAATTGCACGTGACATGATTTAATAAATCAATTTAATTAAATTAAACAAAGGAATCAATTGCATTTAATTTCAATCATACAAACAAGATGAACATTTTTTAAGTAAATAAGTATGATCTCTCTCCCTACATAAGCCATGCATAATGAAATGAACCTGATGGTGGGGTGAACAAAAAATTGGGGTAACGTAATATACGATTTTAACAATTAATGGAACATAATACGGTTTGACATCTTAATGTAACATACTTTTCCATCTCATTTCATATAATTGAACGTACCCTAACGACGTTAAAAATATAACAAAACTTTCAACGATATAAGAAAAATACTAACACCCGTTACATACATTTAACAGTTGTGAGTCTATTTAATGGATTTAGTAGTCTTCTTCCACCTCCACCCTGTTATTCCCCCAAAAGTTCCCAAATCATTGATACATGGAATGATCATTCTACCCCTTCTTCTTCCACCTCCACCCGTTACATACATATTATTTTCAAAAATTCAATATAAAATTTAAAAAATCAATTAAACTATTCCATCATATACAAGTTCAATAAATTAATTTTAACAATTGGCAAGGAATAAATCATTTTTTATCAACAATCAACAATCTCCTACCTCGCTTCCGCAAACTTGAGATTAATTTGGTCGACTACTTTGTCTGTGTCAAAATTGGTAATTTCTTTGAAAAAGTGTAAAGTGGTTTGGGTATTTGAGATTGGAAATTTGGGGTTGGAATTAGAATTTGAGGGTGGAATGCGGTTTGTGGGGGATTGATTGTGATTGATTTGAAGAGAAATTGGGATGTGGGTTTTGATGATATTTGAAAAGGGTATCTTGAAATCAATTTGCAGAGGGAGATTGAAGAGCGGTGGTGCATTTTGAGAGCGCAAGAACAAGTGAGGCAGACGCTTTGATGAACTGAAGTTGTTAACCTGACGGTGGAGTAGACGTTCGTCGTCGGGACCCTGAGCAATCGAGGAAGACTGGTCGGCGGAGAGATCGGTGGGGGTGCGTGTGTCGAACACTAACTTGGAAAGCCAGCTTATTCTGGGAGGGGAGAAGGCGAGGAGAAGGGTTTGTGGTAGCGGTAGGATGGCGGGAGGGAGAGAATTGGTGGGGTTTAGAGAGAGAAAGTTGGGAGGAAGGAGAGATTGTGAGGAGAGGAAGGAGCGGAGGGACGTCGGGAGGGAGAGAATTGGTGGGGTTTTTATGAAATGAAGATGAAGACGAAAGGGGCGTTACTTCTTTAACGATTATTATTTTATTTGATAAGTTGGTTCACTCCGTTAATAAAAGTTAACGTCATCCAACATTGTTACCTTTTTTGAAATGACACTCAAAAGTACGTTACATTATGTTGTCGGTTCATAGTACAATACCTTTTATGTAATTGAGTGTATAGTATGTTACATGATTCTGCAATTATTCCAATTGTAAGTGCAAACTAGACTTGTCACATAGTGACAAAACTATAACTTCACACCAAAAAGAAAAATAAATATATCCTTGGTTATATTCTAAAATGACACTATAGAGACCATCAACAAGATTACAAATATCAAACTTAATTTTGGAATACACTTTTCTTTATTTTGCTTTAAATGAATGCTTCTTTCTTTATCTCCAACTTTCCCATGGGCTTGTCCAAATATAACTTTCACAAATCCAACCACAACCTTGCCTTTTTCCATCATCATTATTACTAGTAGATGGAACGGGCAGCTTTAACTCAATCGAATCTCTTTCCACGGATTTATGTTTCCTACATGACATGTTGGGAGAGAATGTCATTACCAACCATTCAACTGACATTCTCAATGGTAAAACAAAAAAAAAAAAATGTAAAAGATGAATAACATGGTAAGTTTTGAACATTAATGACTAGTACAAAGCAAAAAATTGTCAATTTCTTGCCCTGCATGGGTAGCCATTCGTGCATGCATATGGCCATGTAGTTTGGTTACAATTGTCCTTGTTCTTGAAATCAGTTACGCCTACATTTCCTGCAAGGCACATGGAATTCTAGAAACTTTAAGAGAGAGAGAGAAAGATTACTTAAACATACAGCATTTTGCCCGTGTCATTGACAAGGAACTAATTTTTCTCATATAATTTGCTGTATATTCTTCCAGATATGAAACTTATACTTCATAGGTTTCTAAGTTTGTATTGATTATTTCCTTAATTTCAAAGATACGACCTTGCACCCAAAACGGATCAGTCTACAGAGAAACGACAACATTAATGAATGTTTCAATATGCAATCCTTTTCGGCTTGGACCGGACTGCTAGTAGATTATATTGAAGGTTCCACCTTAAAATAAAATGGTGATAACGGGAGTAGCTCTCAAGTCTATATACCAGTCCATGTTTAGTTCTTTAGTAGTAGATGTCGGATATATTGTCTAACAAATATCGTTTAGTATCAATTTATGTACTTGATTGCACACAAAGTATGACTCTATTTCACAAGTCTATTCACATTTCAGGTTGGGAACAATGGATTGTTTTGCCATTTTGATCAGTTTCCCTTTCACAATAAGTTGCAACTTTCATGAAAAGCCCATTGTTTCGAAGTCACCAAACAGATGAAATCTTCTTGACTTTTAAAGCCCAAAATTCAAAACCACATATGCCCCCAAACATGCACAACCTTAGTTTCCAGCTATCAGAAGACTTGAAGCATTACCCAACTCTTACCACACTAATTGGTAACCAATTATCGTGTTCAGTCATTTGGCAGTTTGGTCAGTAGCAAACTCTATGTTCGATCCTTTTTGTATTTCCAAGTTCCCCTTTAATTCCAACATTCAAACAGTCCAAACCATAGTTCTATGGCACGAAACCAGTTTTGAAAGAAAACTATAAAGGATTATTGATTTTTAGAAGAAGCAGTGTCACATGTTAACTACAACAACAACAACAACAACAAAGCCTTAGTCCCAAAATAATTTGGGAATTAGCAATATTGAATCCTCATATGTAAATCGTGAAAAAAATAATAATAATAATAAAAAAAATAATAAAAAAATAAAAAATAATAATAATAAATAAAATAAAAAAATAATAAAAAAAAAAATAATAATAATAATAATAATTAAAAAAAAAAAAAAATCAACCCCACATGGATTTTTGCCCTCCACTCGGCCTCTTCAACACCATACTTTCATCCACTCCAAGTAAATTCATATCATTTTCAATTACTCTAATCCAAGTTTGTTTGGGTCTTCCCTACCCTCGCCATTTTATCATTTCTCCACTGTTCCGCCTCTGCTTAGGTGCATCACTCGGTCTCCTTCTCACATGTCGAACCACCGTAGACGATTTTCCCTCATTTTATCCTCGATGGGCGCAACTCCTACTTTACCTACGATCACCTCATTCCCAATCGATCCTTTCTTGTATGACCGCACATCCATCGAAGCATACGCATCTCCGCCACATTCATCTTATGCACGTGACACATTTGTTTCACGGCCCGACATTCGGTGCCGTAAAGCAATGCCGGCCTAATTGCCGTGCGGTAAAATTTTCCCTTTAATCTATTGGGCATGCCGCGATCACATAGAAACCTGTAGCACTCTTCCACTTCAACCAACTGCTTTAATCCTACGAGCCACATCTCCATCTAATTCTCCATCCTTTTGGATAATGGATCCAAGATAGCGAAAAAACTTCGAAGCTTGGATAATATTGCCATCAAATGTGACGCCTTGCCTCCCCACTTCCAACTACGCTAAACTTACACTCCAAATATTCGGTCTTGCTTCGCTAATCGAAAACCTCGAGATTCCAAAGTGTGTCTCCACAACTCCAATTTACTTTCAACACCCTCTCTTGTCTCATCAATCGGCCACAATATCATCTCGCGAACGGCATACAGCTTTGGTATATCATCTTGGGTGACCTCGTCGGTCGTCCGTTATCAAAGCAAAAAGAAAGGGGCTAAGTGCGGAACCTTGATGCGCTCCAATCTTTATAGGAAACTCTTGATCTTCCCTGACACTAGTCTGTACACAAGTACTAACTCCATTATACATGTCCTTGATAATATCAATATATTTCTTTGAAACACCCTTCTTTGCTAATGCCCGCTGAAAGTACCTCTCTTGGCACTTTATCATACGCCTTCTCCAAAATCAATGAAAACCATATGCAAATCTTTCTTTTGATCTCGATATTTCTCCATGATTTGTCTCATAAGATATATTGCCTCCATAGTCGATCTTCTGGCATAAACCCAAATTGGTTATCCGAAATATCCACAATTTTTCTCGACCTTTGTGCAATCACTCTTTCCCAAAGTTTCATAGTATGGCTCATTAGTTTGATCCCCTATAGTTGGCACAATCTTGGGCGTCACCTTTATTCTTATACTGAAAGGAATGAGAGTACTCTTCCGCCACTCGATGGCATTGTGTTAACTCTCCATATCTTGTTAAATAGCGTTGTTAACCAATCTACTCCCTCTCCAGAAACATCTCCAAACCTCGGTTGGTATACCATCCGGTCAGCTGACTTTCTTCAATCTCATCTTTTTCATAGCCATTTCACTTCACTCTTTCGAATTCTCCGCATAAAATCTCGATTAACCATACTCGAAGAGATATTTAAATCTCCAACATCCTGCTCTTGACCGCCATTGAACAAGTTATCAAAGTACGAACTCCATCTATCTTTTATCTCTTTATCCCCGACTAAAACTCTTTGAGTCTACATCCTTCACACATTTAACCGTCCCGATATCTCGTGTCCTCTTATCCCATAAATACGAGCTGAGTGCACGTAAATGTCCTTTTCCCTTCTTTTGTATCCAACTTATCATAAAGTTTCGATTCACCTTTGCTCTTGCGTCTCTTCTTGCTTTCTTAGCATCTCTTCTAGCTTCCTTATACTTCTCATAGTTCTCGTCGGCTCCTACATTTCCCCAATAATTTGTAGCATTCTCGCTTGCCCTTTATTGCTTGTTTTACTTCCTCGTTCCACCATGATGTGTCCTTACTTGGTGGCCCATTTCCTCTAGATTCTCCAAGGACTTCTTTCGCCACCTCCTTTATGGTTTGTACCATCTTAGTCCAAGTCGAATCTATATCCATATCCTCCATATTATCCGCCCAGAATACCGGTATCGACCATCTTAACTACAAATTTCGGTTGATTTTCCCTTGAAGTCTCCACCACTTAGCCAGTCTAGGGTCTACTGTGATTTTCTCTTCCTCGAAATTCTCCTACTTCGAAAATCAAGTACCACCGGTCTATGTTGAGTTCTTTGTGCTCTCACGGAACAACCTTGCAATCCGTATAACTCTTTCTACAAGTATTTCTTACTAAGAAGAAGTCAATCGACTCGCATTACCTTCACTCCTATAGGACACCAAGTGAGATTCTCTCTTCTTGAACCAGTGTTCATTATACTCAAGTCATATGCCAACGCAAAGTCCAGGATACTATTTCACCGCTTCATTCCTCTCTCCCAAGCAGAAACCTCCATGTATGCTCTCAAAGCCGTATCGACTAGACCTAGCATGTCCGTTCGGATCACCACTCAATCACTAATTTCTCACCACTAGGTACTCGTTGCACTACCTCCTCCAAATCTTCCCGAACACTTGTTTAATAGATGCATCCAACCCTACTTGTGGTGCGTAGGCGGAAATAATAGTTATAATCTCATCACGTATCACCAGTTTAATGCCCATAATTCGATCACTCTTCCTGTACACTTCCACCACATCATTAATATACTCCTTATCAATAATGATACCCACTCCATTTCTACCCTTATCCTTTCCCCGAGTACCAAAGCTTAAAACCCCAAGGCGATATTTCTTTTGCTTTCTCTCCAACCCACTTAGTTTCCTGTAGACACATTATGTGAATCTTCCTCCTCCTCATAACTTCCACCACCTCTCGCCGATCTCCTGTCAATGATCCAATGTTCCAAGTTCCAAAGCGCATCCCACTACCCTTACACCTACCATGGACTAGCTTCTTTACCCGCACTCGTCCGCAATGCGGGAACCCTTGCATATTTGACACCACCCCCTTGCGAAGAGATTGTAGCGCACCCTTGCATATTTGACACCACCCCCAGGCGAAGAGATGGCGCGTCGCTTCCGGGCGACGACCTAGCAACCTTTGCATACTTATCACTACACCCAGGTCTTTGAAGTGTAGCGCGTCGGCTTGAGGAACGCCCAACGATATTCATATTTCGATTCATGTCATGTTAATGTGACATAAAATTTTCTGTTAGCCATTTGTCACGTCACACCGCAACCCTCGCCCTTTATCCTGACTTGGGACAGGCAAGGATAAATCCTTGGTGGGTTTAGTGTCACATGTTAACTACTCCGTATAATTCATGATTTCGTTCAAAAGATGATGATGATATATAATATTGGAATCTTGTTAAACTCAAGTAAAGAAAATTGTACGGCGTACCATTTTTATCCAAATTGTAACTGCATATCCATAGCCTGCTGAACTGATATCTTAGTCTCCATATTCATTTCTTTTTCTATGCTGCCATGGCCGCAAATACTAAACAGCCATCATTCCAATTTCAGCAGGGTGAACATTTTGTAGGGTTTTCTTTTTATCCTTCCCTTTTCCTATTGAAGAGGAATCACATGCCTAACTCATTGCTGTCATTAAAAACTGTTTAATTTGTTAAAGACCTAATTTTATGCTCAGTGTTTTCAAACTTCTAGATGTGATTCCTTGGTTCGACATTGGTAAAACTAGTTTTTGGATGGGTAATTCTAGTAGCACATCAAGTCAACAATTGGTTCTCGTTATAGAAAATTTTAATTGAAATTATTTAGTGTAAATTGTGCACCCGTTGTTTAGAAATCCTAGATCCGTCACTACTGTATACTGAATTTTTGGAGGCTTTAAGGATACTTCCAAATCCAATTAGATACTACCTTACGAGAGAGGAAGCTTAAACAAACACACATACGCAATTGCCTAACGACCACAAACCAAAAGATTCAAACCCCAGTTAACGGTCAGCCTCCAATTCCCTCTCTCTCTCTCTCTCTCTCTCTCTTACTTCATTTAACAGAGGAAAAAACAGAGGAAAAAGAAAACTTCCCCCAAAACAATGGAAGCTTTTTGCCCTAATTTTGATCTCAACCCACCACATCTTTCTTCAATCTCTGTAAAACGCCCCAAACCCACTTCATGTGTGTGCTGTATTCATCGATTTTCGTGTTCAAATCGCAGTACAAGGCAACAGAAACACTCTAGATTAAAATCATCAGTTCCTCAAGCTCTTGGGAAATCAAAAGCTTGCCCCCAAACTAGAAATGGGTAACTTGATATCTTGAATGGAGATTTGATTAAATCGATGGCCAGAGGTCTTATTGGGGTTGCTGCTGCAGTTTCAATTTGTTTGGATTCCCCAGCTCTAGCTGAGTCTTTGACTGTAGCCTTCCCAATTTCTCATGCTCACGAGATGTTTGATTAAATGCTCAAACCATTTGTTTTTGGAATCGTAGATGAATTTCTTGTTTTTTTTTATATTGTTGTGATCTTGAACTCCAATATAGACTCTGGCTGGTGTGAGTTGGTTATGAGAGTGAGACTTTTTTTTTTGGCAGGTGAATACAGTTCAGAGGACTTGCGTGGAGACTTGGAGTCTGATTAGAGAGACTTTTGTGGATCCAACTTTTAACCATCAAGGTCAACCTGTGCTGGATTTTTTTTATTCCCCCTCGTTGGCTTCAACTCGTTTATTGCAAAACTATGTTGCTTACTCCCTCCGTCTCTAAATTTAAGCATATTTAGCAGCATAAGTACATAAAAATCCTTAATGATCTCAACAATTTACATCATGAGTGTTAGTGTAAATTAGAACTTGTTGTTTTATGAGGGAAGGTTGAGTAACTTCTCCTTTGGACATTCATTTAGGGACGGAGGGAGTACTATTTAACAGTTTACTCTCATGGTTAAACTGACGAAAGCTTTTATTCTTTAGATTGGGATCAAAAGCTGCAACAAACAATGGTGGAAATGTTTCCACTTAGAACAGCGGATGACGCATACAGCAAAATCAGAGGAATGCTTTCTACTCTTGGAGATCCCTTTACTCGCATTATCAGTCCAAAGGTCTAACGCACATATTTCTAGTGATTAGAACTTGGTCCATACCGTTAAAAGATATTCTTTTACATGCCAAAGTTATACATGATATCAGAATCATCATCAATAACTGTATGATGCGTTTTGTTACATGCAGGAATACCAAAATTTTAGAATTGGAAGTGATGGAAATGTTCAAGGAGTTGGTGTTTTCATTAGCAAGGAACCCAAAACGGGCCATATGGTGTGTGACCCTCCGTTAACACATTTCTTTGCATCTTCTACTAGGTCTCATGATTTACTTGGTAATGATAGGTTGAGACATGATTAACTTGTTCTGATCCTTGAATCTTTCTCTATAGAGGAATATGTGATGGTGTGTTGCTATTTATAGATCATTATCCCCATCTTCCTAAACTTATGCAAGGAAACAATAGTCATATATTAATGCTAACTTGATGAAATTTTCAGATGTATTTAGCTTGTCATGTCTTGCATAGAGGGTAGCGCAGCTGCTCGTGCTGGTATACATGAAGGAGATGAGTTAATGGAAATCAATGGTATGTCTGTGATATTGAGCTGAATTGATTACAAACTGTATTTTTTAGGATTCTGAATTGTGATTTACACAAAATAGATACCAAATGCTGACCATTACTTTATGATTCTTAGGGGAAAAGCTCAATGGTATTGGCAGTGAGGCAGCTGCACAAAAGCTTAGAGGACGTGTCGGGACAACTGTTTCAGTGAAGGTCCACAGTGTAAGAATACGAAATGTCCCATTAGGCTGCACCATTGTTTCCATGTCCTTTAGGGTACTTCCTATAGACTGTTTAAACGATTGAATGGAAATTGATTGTCATGTGCCTTTTATTTTACAGGGAAGGAAACTGGCAATTGATTCCAGTTTCAGAGAGGTATGAACTCAATACGCATCGTGTCACTTTCACTAAATCTGTTACGGAGTCTTTAAGACATGAATGAACAATCGTCTAGCACTCCGTGTTGCAAAACATATGAATTTTTGTTATATTGTAGACATAAAATGAACAAATCTTTATATCATTAACTTTGTAGGTTAAACTACCTCGTGAGTTCATTAAGCTTTCACCTATATCCAGTGCCATCATTCCTCACAGAACCCCCGATGGTCATGTGTCCAAGACTGGATATGTGAAGTTATTGGCCTTCTCTCAGGTATTTAATTTCCTGCCCATTTAGAAGTACAAGTTTACGGGGTGTTTATTAACTTGGTTTTAACAAAGGGCTACCCAATCGTTTAACAGACTGCTGCTTCCGATATGGAAAATGCGATTCATGAGTTGGAGAACCAGGGTGTACAATCATACATTTTGGATTTACGAAATAATCCTGTAAGTTATGACATGTTGTTATCTCCCAAAAGAAAATATGTTCAAAAAATAAATAAGATGAACGTGCCATCTGTTCATATTCTATTTTCTACAACTTGACAGTTTTTTGGTTTCTTCTTGTGATGCATAAAACAGGGTGGTTTGGTAAAAGCTGGATTGGATGTTGCACAAATATGGCTAGATGGAGATGAGACGCTTGTAAACACAATAGACAGGGATGGGAACATGTTACTCATCAGCATGGTTAATGGGCATGCTCTTACCCGTGATCCACTTGTCGTGCTTGTAAGTTCAGCTGCATTTGCCTTCCAAATTTCAATGTATATACTTCGGAAGACTAGAAAGCAATGATATAATCTCTCTTGGAAACAGGTAAATGAGGGAAGTGCAAGTGCTAGTGAGATCTTGGCAGGGGCACTCCATGACAATGGCAGGGCAAAACTAGTGGGTCACAAAACCTTTGGCAAAGGAAAAATTCAGGTATTCATTGTTGTTTTATGCTTGTAAAGATTTGTCAACTAAAAAGTCTCTAGTAAAGAGTGATGGCCCAGGAGCACGAGGCTACCACCATTAAAGGGTCTCGGAAAGGTCTGATTTTTGCCATGTACTTTGATGGGAAAAGAGGCACTCTTTTTTTCCTTTGTTTTGAGTCACATAGGTGGAAGGGGTATCTCTGTTGTCAGACTATATATTCCACATCTCCTAACTAAAGAACTAAACATGGACTAGTATATAAACTTGAGAGGATACTCCCCTTATTACCAATTTGTTTTAAGGTGAAACCTCTAATCTAAGATGGTATCGGCCATTGGCCTTCTGTGGTTGATGACGTCAAAGTCAGGGAACCTCAAAGTCAGAAGTTCCCCTGGCAGTCTGAGGAATGCGCGCCCTTTATTCATTTAGGTCATCAACAAGTTTGTATTAAGTATGGTTTTTGGATGCAATTAAAGTTTTCAAACCAACTTCATTCATTGCAGAGTGTTACTCAGCTGCATGATGGATCGGCTCTTTTTATCACAGTCGCAAAGTATTTATCACCGGCACTTCATGACATAGACCAAGTTGGCATAACACCCGATGTCCAATGCACAACCGAGATGCTAAATTCACCAAAGAATTCATTTTTGAAAAGAAAGAACCCTCCTCCCTCCTCATCCTTGGAAAAGGATTCATGTATATTGGAAAAGGATTCATGTATATTGGTTGCAACAAGAGAGAGGAGGACACAAGAACTCTCTCTCCATGTCACATACCAAAAAGCGAATGGCAATGTCACAAATTAGAAAGGATTAAAAAAACACTTAATGCCTGAATGCAGCAACAAGAGAGAGGAGGACAGAGGTAGCGACAACGAAGCCGGGAATAGGAACGGAGAAGGCGGCTCCGGCAGCCAGAGATGGTGCTGGTTCTTGTGCTGATACCGAGGTGGCGGCGATGAAGGCTGCAATGAAGATGGTCACTAGAAAGGCCTTCATTGTTTGTGCCATTGCTTGAGAAGTAAAAGTTTTTTGAAGAATGAAGAGAATTAGAGTTGGCTAAAGGAATATTCAACTTTTACTTAGTTGGATGGTGAGGAAAGAAAAGGGTGGGATGGGAATATATAGTGGGAGAGCTGTCAAAATTGAGCCCGGCCCATAGGCCCGATCTAGCCCGCCCGGGTTTTTAAGGGCCTGGGCCTCAAATTAGAAGGCCCGAAAAAAACCGGGCCTCTTTGGCCCGGCCCGGTAGGCCCGTGGGCTCATGCGGCCCGAACATGAAAAGTCCGGCCCGGCCCGTAAAACCTAAAAACTAAAAAAACCCTATCTATCTATCTAATTCTAATATCAGCGGCCAAGGTGTTATTTGGAGTTAACGAATGCAGAAGTATAACTGGGAGCTAGATGGAAGCATTTCTGTCTAAAGAGTGAAAAAACTAACCCTCAACAAAGGAATATGAATGTCTGCCAAGGTGTTATTTGGAGTTAACAAAGCAGTCTCGAACTCTTCCACTGAAAACTCAAACTTAATATTCAAAAGAGGCCTAAAAACCTACAAAACAAAAACCACATTAGCCTCAACAACACCAAAACCACAAACTTTCACCACAAAAACCACAAACTTTCATATACTCATTTAGGCCAGGCCCGGCCCGATAGTCACATGGACCGGGCTTGATTTTTACTAGGCCCACTAATTTTTAGGCCCGGCTGGGCCCGTCATTAAGTGAAGCCCGGTGGGCTTGGGCCGGGCGTTTGACAGCTCTAGGAGAGGGTTGCATTGAACCGACCAATTATTTTTATTTAAACTAGTGCATTTCTTTTCTTTTCTTTTTCTAACGAAATTATTTGATTATTCATACATTTTAACAACTAATTATATAATTACTCTGTCAAAATCTTGCAAAAAACTAGTTTTTTCGTAACATAAGAAAAAAACTAGTTTTAAAGCATTAAGTCTAACTAATAAGAGTGATAAACTATTCTGAAAACTAGTTTTTTATAACATTTTGAAAAAAACTAGTTTTTCACAAGAGTTACTCAATTACTCTTCATTCATGAAAGTTCATTATTACTTTTTTAGTTTCTTTTTCTCTCTCTCTCTATCTCTTCTTTTTGGTGGACTCTTATCGTCTCATCTCTCTCTCCCTCTTTCTTTTGGTGGGCGATTTAAAAAGTTCAATTTTCACCTATTGATTTTTTGAAATTAAACTTTTCTGATAAAGATAAATGAGACTATTATTTTGAAAATAGATTAAGTAATAATTTTCACAATAAATTAATTAGTTAGGGATGGGAATATATAATGGACGGCTTTGATATAGAGGTGAGGTGAGCCTGGAACTGCTCCAGTTAGATAACGCTTCTACGAAAACGAAAAGATTGAGATTTTATCAGATTTGTTCATTTTTTTGAATTAGTTATTAATGTTAATTTGATTTGAAATGAATGATTTTGTATATTAAATTAATTATGACTATTTCCTATCAATATATCAATAGAAAAACGTATTTGAATATGAATCGTACAAAATAACGATGTGCAGGCAAGAGTAAATTTAAATTTGTTGGATGGGAAACAAAATTATAAATAACAGGCAAATATATATTTCCTATATCCCATTCGAAAATATACAAATTCTATTTTAGATATTTTATTTTAAAAAAGGCACTCTCCTGAAATGGGAACATTTTAATACTTATTTATTCATATTCATGGGCCTACTTGTTATAATCAAAATAATTATGTATTTATAATTCTCGATCCCGCATTCTTTCTTTTACCTCACTTTTGATATTCACAATATTTACTACATTATACATTAATTTTATTTTTCGTGAAAAATTTATTTTATGCTTTTAGAAATAGATACCGGGAGTAGACCATTAAAATATTAAAATTGAAACAAAGAAACCAGATTAGGGGGATGAATTATTTTATGTGGGTCCTACAAGGTGGTGGGAAAGGATGGTGAGTGGTTGCTTTTGAGTACTAAACAATTCAAATAGGTTGAGAATAAAATTATCAAAAACATTATTGATAACGAAATTAGGTAAAGAAGTCAAAATCTTATAAAAAAAAAAAAAAAAAAAAAAAAAAAAAAAAAAAAACTCAATTTTCTTAAGTTTAGAAAAAACGTGTTTTGATTCTCACGCTAGTATCAGTGTTAGAGTAATAAAGTGTCAGTGTAAAGAGTACAAGTGCATGCATTATTAAGTGCGAGTGTAAAAATTGTCAGTGTTATGATAAAAAAATGTCAGTGTAAACTTTTATCGTCTCATCTCTCTCCCTCTTTCGTTTGGTGGGCGATTTAAAAAGTTCAATTTTCACCTATTAATTTTTTGAAATTAAACTTTTCTGATAAAGATAAATGAGACTATTATTTTGAAAATAGATTAAGTAATAATTTTCACAATAAATTAATTAGTTAGGGATGGGAATATATAATGGAAGACTTTGATAAAGAGGTGAGATGAGCCTGAAACTGCTGCATTTAGTTATCGCTTCGACAAAAACACTGAAATTTTATCAGATTTATTCATTTTTTGAATTAGTTATTAATGTTAATTTGATTTGAAATGAATGATTTTGTATATTAAATTAATTATGACTATTTCCTATCAATATATCAATAGAAAAATGTATTTGAATATGAAACGTAGAAAATAACGATGTGCAGGCAAGAGTAAATTTAAATTTGTGGGATGGGAAATAAAATTATGGAAGTAACCGACAAATATATATTTCTTATGTCCCATTTGAAAATATACAAATTTTATTTTAGATATTTTACTTAAAAAAAGGCACTCTCCCGAAATGGGAACATTTTAATACTTATTTATTCTTATTCATGGGCCCACTTGTTATAATCAAAATAATTATGCATATATTATTCTCTATTCCGTTATTTTTCTTTTACCTCACTTTTGATATTCACAATATTTACTACATTATACATTAATTTTAATTTTTGTGAAAAATTAATTTTATGCCTTTTCAAATAGATACGGGGAGGAGACCATTAAAATATTAAAATTGAAATAAAGAAACCAGATTAGATTAGGGGGATGAATTATTTTATGTGGGTCCTACAAGTTGGTGGGAAAGGACGGTGAGTGGTTGCTTTTGAGTACTAAACAATTCAAATAGGTTGAGAATAAAGTTATAAAAAACATTATTGATAACGAAAGTAGGTAAATAAGTCAAAATCTTAAAAAAAATGCATTTTTTCTTAAATTTAGAAAAAATGTGTTTTGATTCTTACGCTAGTATCAGTGTTAGAGTAACAAAATGTCATTGTAAAGAGTGCAAGTGCATATATTATTAAGTGCCAATGTAAAAAATATCAGTGTTAGGATAACAAAGTGCCAGTGTAAACATTTATCGTCTCATCTCTCTCCCTCTATCTTTTGGTGGGCGATTTAAAAAGTTCAATTTTCACCTATTAATTTTTTGAAATTAAACTTTTCTGATAAAGATAAATGAGACTATTATTTTGAAGATAGATTAAGTAATAATTTTCACAATAAATTAATTAGATAGGGATGAGAATATATAATGGACGACTTTGATACAGAGGTGAGATAGAGCCTGAAACTGCTGCATTTAGATATCGCTTCAACGAAAACACTGAAATTTTATCAAATTTATTCATTTTTTGAATTAGTTATTAATGTTAATTTGATTTGAAATGAATGATTTTGTATATTAAATTAATTATGTCTATTTCCTATCAATATATCAATAGAAAAACGTATTTGAATATGAATCGTACAAAATAACGATGTGCAGGCAAGAGTAAATTTAAATTTGTGGGATGGGAAACAAAATTATGAAAATAACTGGCAAATATATATTTCCTATATCCCATTTGAAAATATACAAATCCTATTTTAAATATTTTACTTAAAAAAAGGCACTCTCCCGAAATGGGAACATTTTGATACTTATTTATTCATATTCATGGGCCCACTTGTTATAATCAAAATAATTATGCATTTATAATTCTCTATCCCGCATTCTTTCTTTTACCTCACTTTTAATATTTACAATATTTACTACATTATACATTAATTTTAATTTTCGTGAAAATTTTATTTTATCCCTTTTCAATTAGATACGGGGAGTAGACCATTAAAATATTAAAATTGAAATGAAGAAACCAGATTAGATTAGGGGGATGAATTATTTTATGTGGGTCCTAAAAGGTGGTGGGAAAGGGCGGTGAGTGGTTGCTTTCGAGTACTAAACAATTCAAATAGGTTGAGAATAAAATTATAAAAAACATTATTGATAACGAAAGTAGGTAAAGAAATCAAAATCTTAAAAAAAAAAATGCATTTTTTCTTAAATTTAGGAAAAGCGTGTTTTGATTCTCATGCTAGTGTCAGTGTTAGAGTAACAAAGTGCCAGTGTAAAGAGTGCAAGTGCATGTATTATTAAGTACCAGTGTAAAAAGTGTTAGTGTTAGGATAACAAAGTGTCGGTGTAAACTTTTATCGTATCATCTCTCTCCCTCTTTCTATTGGTGGGCAATTTAAAAAGTTCAATTTTCACCTATTAATTTTTTGAAATTAAACTTTTCTGATAAAGATAAATGAGACTATTATTTTGAAAATAGATTAAATAATAATTTTCACAATAAATTAATTAATTAGGGATGGGAATATATAATGGATGACTTTGATACAGAGGTGAGATGAGCCTGAAACTGCTGCATTTAGATATCGCTTCTACGAAAACACTGAAATTTTATCAAATTTATTCATTTTTTGAATTAGTTATTAATGTTAATTTTATTTGAAATGAATGATTTTTTATATTAAATTAATTATGACTATTTCCTATCAATATATCAATAGAAAACGTATTTAAATTTGAATCATACAAAATAACGATGTGCAGGCAAGAGTAAATTTAAATTTGTGGGATGGGAAACAAAATTATGGAAATAACCGGCAAATATATATTTCCTCTGTCCCATTCAAAAATATACAAATTTTATTTTAGATGTCTCTTTTAAAAATGCACTATCTCGAAATGGAAACATTTTAATACTTATTTATTTATATTCATGGGCCTACTTGTTATAATCAAAATAATTATGCATTTATAATTCTCTATCTCGCATTCTTTCTTTTACCTCTCTTTTGATATTCACAATATTTACTACATTATATATTAATTTTAATTTTCGTGAAAAATTTATTTTATGTCTTTTCAAATAGAAACGGGAAGTAGACCATTAAAATCCTAAAATTGTAATAAAGAAACCAGATTAGGGGGTTGAATTATTTTATGTGGGTCCTACAAGGTGGTGGGAAAGGACGACGAGTGGTTGCTTTTGAGTACTAAACAATTCAAATAGGTTGAGAATAAAATTATCAAAAACATTATTGATAACGAAAGTAGGTAAAGTCGTCAAAATCTTAAAAAAAACGCATTTTTTTTAAGGTTAGAAAAAACGTGTTTTTATTTTCACGCTAGTGTTAGTGTTAGAGTAACAAAATGTCAATGTAAAGAGTGCAAGTACATGTATTATTAAGTGTCAGTGTAAAAAATGTCAGTGTTATGTAAAAAAGTGTCAGTGTAAACTTTTATCGTCTCATCTCTCTCCCTCTTTCTTTTGGTGGGCGATTTAAAAAGTTCAATTTTCACCTATTAATTTTTTGAAATTAAACTTTTCTGATAAAGATAAATGAGACTATTATTTTGAAAATAGATTAAGTAATAATTTTCACAATAAATTAATTAGTTAGGGATGGGAATATATAATGGACGACTTTGATACAGAGGTGAGATGAGCCTGAAACTGCTGCATTTAGATATCGCTTCTACGAAAACACTGAAATTTTATCAGATTTATTCATTTTTTGAATTAGTTATTAATGTTAATTTGATTTGAAATGAATGATTTTGTATATTAAATTAATTATGACTATTTCCTATCAATATATCAATAGAAAACGTATTTGAATCTGAATCATACAAAATTACGATGTGCAGGCAAGAGTAAATTTAAATTTGTGGGATGGGAAACAAAATAAATAAAAATAAAAAATAAAAATAAAAATAAAAATAAAAATAAAAATAAAAATAAAAATAAAAATAAAAATACAAATACAAATAAATATAAAAATAAAAATAAAAATAAAAATAATAAATAATAAATAATAAATACTCCAATAAATAATAATAATAATAATAAATTAAAAAAATAAAAAATAATAAAAAATAATAATAAAAAATATAATAATAATAATAATAATAATAATAATAATAATAATAAATAAAAAAACATTTTACGCCCTTCCAAAAAACATTTTCCTTACCAAACAGCCGAAAATATTTTATGCCCTTCCTCCATAAAATATTTTACGCCCTTCCGAAAAATATTTTCC
Organism: Adenophora triphylla var. japonica; assembly: GCA_022495995.1. Classification (NCBI taxonomy): domain Eukaryota; kingdom Viridiplantae; phylum Streptophyta; class Magnoliopsida; order Asterales; family Campanulaceae; genus Adenophora; species Adenophora triphylla. Next base: position 92,936 of record JAFEMH010004891.1, on the reverse strand, counting down.
GAAAAATGTTTTACGTCGAAACAAACGAAGCCTACGTAATACGTACGTAATGAATTTTTTGTTATTATACAAGCACATAAGGACAAACTTTTCCAAAACAATGAGTATTTCTTTTTCTGTACCGGAGAGAGAGAGAAGTACTATTTTAACAAGTGAATTGACAATATAATTGTTTAAAATAATATTAATTTATTTTTAATTAAACACGCATTATTAGATAAGAACAAAGTTGTCTAAATCAACTTTGATAATAATTTGTAATTAAATATAATTTCACTAATTAGGTAACCAAACGGGTTATTACCTCTTTTGAAATTTGTAGCTCCAATGGACAGATTTATTGTGTGTTTTTTACACAAAAGGTTACCTTGTCAACATATTATTGGTAAGAAAGGCTTGTAATATCTGTAATATCTATAGTATAAATGAGGCCTCCCCCATGAACAGTTCTTTGAACAGTTTCAATGGGGGGAATTTCCCATTTTGTCCTCACTATTTTATCAATTTCTCATTTTGCACTTAAAAAAAAATTTAATTAAAAAAAAAAATTAAAAAAAAAAATCACGTGGCCTTGGACACGGGCATGTACTTTCAATGGGAGAATTTCCCATTTTGCCCTCACTATTTTGTCCATTTCCCATTTTGCCCTTAAAAAAAATTAATTTAAAAAAAAAAAATTAAATTTTTTTTTTTTAAAAAAATACGTGGCCTTGAACACGGGCATATACTAATGGTTTGATAAATGGTGATCCATATCTTATATCTTTTCAAAGTGAGATGCTGTCAAATTCTATATTAAGTCCGCCAAACTTGATGCCTTCAATTAATATAAGTTGTCTAGGTTCGAATTATATATATATATAAATATATATATATATATATATATATATATATATATATATATATATATATATATATATATATATATATATATATATATATATATGTATGTGTGTGTACTTCCTTCCTTCGTTTCATTTGAAGGTTTATCATATTTGAGTTTGTTACAAGAATTAAGGAAAAATATGAAAAATGTGATATTTTGTGTGTAGGTAGTTGTGTTAAAGAGAGAAAGTTAAATGGTTGGGTAGTTGTTTTAAGTATAGCAAGTGATTTTTTTTTCATTTTAGAAAAGATGAATCTTTAAATTAAATTAGGATTTTCAAATGAGCGGGTCGAGATGGGTACGGGTCAGGTAATGGCGGGTCGGCGGGTTGTGGCAGGTAAAACTCGTTACAACTCATTTAATTTACGGGATAAATGAGTCGGGTAATTAACGAGTCGGGTAAGCGGGTTGGCGGGTCATCTCTCTCTCTCTCTATCTCTTCTTTTTGGAGGACTCTTATCGCTTCTACGAGAACACTGAAATTTTATCAGATTTATTCATTTTTTGAATTAGTTATTAATATTAATTTGATTTGAAATGAATGATTTTGTATATTAAATTAATTATGACTATTTCCTATCAATATATCAATAGAAAAACGTATTTGAATCTAAATCATACAAAATAACGATGTGCAGACAAAAGTAAATTTAAAGTTGTGGGATGGGAAACAAAATTATGGAAATAATCGGCAAATATATATTTTCTCGATCCCTTTCGAAAAGATACAAATCATATTTTAGATGTCTCATTTAAAAATGCACTATCTCAAAATGGGAACATTTTAATACTTATTTATTCATATTTATGGGCTCACTTGTTATACTCAAAATAATTATGCATTTATAATTCTATATCCCGCATTCTCTTTTCTAGCCCACATTTTATATCCACAATATTTAATACATTATATATTAATTTTAATTTTCGTTTTCATTTTCATTTTCGTGTGCAGATCTATTTTATGCCTTTTCAAATAGATACGGGGAGTAGACCATTAAAATATTAAAATTGAAATAAAGAAACCAGATTAGGGGGATGAATTATTTTATGTGGGCCCTACAGGTGGTGGGGAAAGACAGTGAGTGATTGCTTTTGAGTACTAAACAGCTCATTCATGGTGGAAAGGGTATCGTAGTATGATTGGTGACAGCAAAAGGGTTGATAGACGGCGTCGTATAAAAAAAGGATGACACCCTTAGACTTAATACAATGGGGGATGAAACGGTAGTTGAAATTCATTTCAACTAGGTGGAATGTTGCGATGGAGGTTTGAAAGGGGGTTGGATGAAAAGGCCGGATGAAATTAAAGTGTTTTTTTTTTTCTCTTTATCCGACTCATCCGACACGTGACATGTTCTGATTGATTTCTAAGATTTTCGGATTTAATTTTTTATCCCAAATCTTTGAGCTTAATTATCATTTAGTAAATTAATTTTTTTTTCACCAAAATTCATCATTTTTTCCCTACAAAATGATATAAGTTTCATTTGATTTGGATACAAAAAAAAAACACTCATTTTTCAATTTGAGCTGAATTATCACCTAGTAAATTAATTTTTATTTCACCAAAATTCATCATTTTTTCCCTACAAATTGATATAAGTTTCATTTGATTTGGACAAAAAAAATCACTCATTTTTCAATTTGAGCTGAATTATCACCTAGTAAATTTTTTTTTTAATTTTTTTTCACCAAAACTCATCATTTTTTCTCTACAAATTGATATAAGTTTCATTTGATTTGGATACAAAAAAAAAACACTCATTTTTCAATTTGAGCTGAATTATCACCTAGAAATTATTTTTTTTTATTTTTTATTTCACCAAAATTCATCATTTTTTTTCCTACAAATTGATATAAGTTTTATTTGATTTGGACACAAAAAAAAACACTCATTTCTCAATTATCCTTTTTCATTTTAGCCTTTATTTAAAAAAATCATTATTTTTTTCCTATAAATTGATGCAATATTTTTTTAATTAAGTGTGAAATATTTTTTTAATTATAAATAATAATAATAATTATTATTATTATTTTAGTAATCATAAAAATAGAGAATATAAATAAAATAAAAATGGTGGGGTATAGAATGATGAGTTGGAGGGAGTTGAAATTTAATTTAAGTTAGCCATTGTAGGGGGTAAATGAAATAGATAGATGAAATATTAGTTGAATGAGAAAAAGTGTAAAAAATATTAGATGAAATGAAGGAGGGAGATGAAACTGTTATTATTGATATTCTTACCTTTTTGTTAGCTGGGGTATCTTTTTCACGTGTGACAGTGTTCCTTGTTTTAACTTATACGTCTGGCCCATGTTTTAGTAAAAGACAATTGGGCTTGCCAAAACAATGAGTTTTTCTTTTTGTACGAGAGAGAGAGAGAGAAGTACTATTTTAACAAGTGAATTGACAATATAATTGTTTAAAATAATATTAATTTATTTTTAATTAAACACACATTATTAGATGCCAATCTTTAAAAAAAATGCGTTTTTTTCATTAAAATTAAAAAAAATGTCAGTGTGAAAAGTGTCAGTGCATATATTATTAAGTGCTACTATAAAAGAGTGTCAGTGTAGGATAAAAAAAGTGTCAGTGTTAGTATAAAAAAGTGTCAGCATGAAAAGTGACAGTGCATATATTATTAAATGTCAGTGTAAAAATAATTTTTCATTAAAATTAAAAAAATGCATTTTTTATAATAGAAACTCGTAAAGAATAGGCTAGTAAGTAATGAATTTTTTGTAATTATACAAGCACATAAGGACAAACTTTTCCAAAACAATAGTGTTCAATATTTGTCATTTTATGAATGAATGAGATTCTTATTCTGAAATTTACCAAAATGAAATGTATTACTCTTACTCTGGGGGATGGAGGGAGTATTTCTTTTTCTGTCCAGAGAGAGGAGTACTATTTTTTAACAAGTGAATTGACAATATAATTGTTTAAAATAATATTAATTTATTTTTAATTAAAAATACATTATTAGCTGGAGTAGCTTTTTCACGTGCGACAGAGTCAGAGATGTGTGAACCCATGTTCGTTGTTTTAACTTATACGGCCTGGTCCATTTAATAAATAAAATAAATTAAAATTCTTAATTGGGAAAGACCGAAAAGAAAAGTACGATCTTTACCTTGAAACAAATGGAGTACTTCGTTTTTCGTCCTAAATTAAGAGTTTTAACTTGGTTCGTTTTGTACGTTTATTAAAAAAATATACTCTCTTCGTCTCGGATCAAGGGTTCTAGGGGAGTATTTCACGATTTTTAAGAAAATTTTAAAAAAATAAATAAGAAATTGAAATTGGATAGAAGATTAGAGGAGAGAGAATGTAAAAATTAAAAATATTAAATAGGAGAGAGAATGAGTGGGAGAAATAGTAAGTTAATGAATGATTTTTTTGTAGGAAAGAGAATGAGTTGGAGGAATAGTAAGTTAATAATTGATTTTTTTGTAAATACGTTAAAATTATAAGCGTATAATGAATGGTTTTTTTGTAAATATATACATGAGGGTATAAATGTCCGAAACATTGTTCACATATTTTCATTTATGGAATGAGAATCTTGATCTGGGACGGATTAAAAGTGAAAGTAGAACTCTTGATCTGAAACGGAGGAAGTATAAAATTAGTAAACAATTGAAATATGTTGAGAAAAAAATTATCAAAAACATTATTGATAACGAAAGTAGGTAAAGAATAGGTTAGTAAATAATGATTTTTTTGTAATTATACAAGCACATAAGGACAAACTTTTCCAAAACAATAGTGTTCAATATTTGTCATTTTAGTAGGAATGAGATTCTTATTCCGACAATATAATTGTTTAAAATAATATTAATTTATTTTTAATTAAACACGCATTATTATATGCCAATCTTTAAAAAAAATGCATTTTCTTTTTTAAATGTTAGAAAAAATAAAAAAAACGTGTTTTGATTCCTCCGCTAGTGTCAGTGTTAGAGTAACAAAGTGTCAGTGCATGTATTATTAAGTGTCAGTGTTAGTTTAACAAAGTACCAGTGTAAATAGTGTCATTGTATTTATTATTAAGTAATAGTATTATTGTAAAAAAAGTGTCAGTGTTAGTGTAACAAAGTGCCAGTGTAAAGAGTGACATGCTAGTATAAAGAGTGTCTGAACGGTTTAGGGATATCTGGCAGGATATATTTAATTGTTGGACCAAAAGGAAAAATAGAATTTCTTGAGTGCAGGACGGAGAAGTACTTATTTATTCATATTCATAGGCCCACTTGTTATAATCAATTTGTAGGAAAAAAAATGATGAATTTTGGTGAATTTTTCTTTTTATTTTTAAATCATTTATTATGAGATAATTGAGTTTAAATAATTGGGTGAAAAAGTGATAAAGTCAAGACCAATAAGGTCTTGACACGTGGCAACTTTAAAAAAAAAAAACAAAAAAAAACAAAATCAGTGTTTCATCCGAGATGAAACATTTCATCCCGTGATTTCATCCGACCCAGTTTCATTCGCCCATTGTAAGGCTTCAGCTGGATGAAATGGATTTCATCCCCATTTCATCCAGCCCATTGTAGACAGTCTAAGGCTTCAGCCGGATGAAATGGATTTCATCCCCATTTCATCCAGCCCATTGTATAGACAGTCTAAGTATACAAACACATAAGGACAAACTTTTCCAAAACAATGAGTATTTCTTTTTCTGTACCAGAGAGAGAGGAATACTATTTTAACAAGTGAATTGACATTTGACAATATAATTGTTTAAAATAATATTAATTTATTTTTAATTAAACACGCATTATTAGATAAGAACAAAGTTGTCTAAAACAACATTGATAATAATTTGTAATTAAATATAATTTCACTAATTAGGTAACCAAACGGGTTATTACCTCTTTTGAAATTTGTAGCTCCAATGGACAGATTTATTGTGAGTTTTTTACACAAAAGGTTACCTTGTCAACATATTTTTAAGTGTTAGTGTATGTATTATTAAGTGCCAGTATAAAAGAGCGTCAGTGTAAGATAAAAAAGTGTTAGTATTGGTATAAAAAAGTGTCAGTATATGAAGAGTGACAGTGCATGTATTATTAAGTGTCAGTATAAAAATGATTATTCATTAAAATTAAAAAAAAATGCGTTTTATAATAGCAACTCGTAAATAATAGGTTAGTAAGTAATGATTTTTTTTGTAATTATACAAGCACATAAGGACAAACTTTTCCAAAACAATAGTTTTCAATATTTGTCATTTTATGAATGAGATTCTTATTCTGAAATTCACCAAAATGAAATGTATTACTATTACTCTGGGGGATGGAGGGAGTATTTCTTTTTCTGTCCAGAAAGAGGAGTATTATTTTAACAAGTGAATTGACAATATAATTGTTTAAAATAATATTAATTTATTTTTAATTAAAAATGCATTATTAGCTGGAGTAGCTTTTTCACGTGCGACAGAGTCAGAGATGTGTGAACCCATGTTCGTTGTTTTAACTTATACGGCCTGGACTTCAGAATTATTGCTGCATAATTTAGGCAAAAATAGGAAAGAGAAAGTCGGTAAATAATAGTAAATGGATTATTATTATTAGTGTAGAAAGTGATTTTTATTGTCCATTTAATAAATAAAGAAAACTAAAAATCTTATTTGGGACAGATCGAAAAGAAAAATAAGATCTTTACCTTGAAACATTGGAGTACTTCGTTTTTTGTCCTGAATTAAGAGTTTTAACTTGGTTTTGTACGTTTATTAAAAAAATATACTCCTTCCGTCCCGGATCAAGGGTCCTAGGGGAGTATTTCACGAATTTTAAGAAAATTTTAAAAAAATGAATAAAAAATTGAAAGTGGGTAGAAGATTAGAGGAGAGAGAATGTAAAAGTTAAAAATATTTAATAGGAAAGAGAACGAGTGGGAGAAATAGTAAGTTAATGAATCATTTTTTTGTAAGAGAGAGAATGAGTGGGATGAATAGTAAGTTAATAATTGATTTTTTTGTAAATATGTTAAAATTATAAGGGTATAATGAATGATTTTTTGTAAATATATAAACATTATAAGGGTATAAATTTTCGAAATATTGTTCACATATTTTCATTTATGGAATGAGACTCTTCGTCTGGGAAGGACCAAAAGTGAAAATAAGACTCTTGGTCTGAAACGGAGGGAGTATAAAATTAGTAAACAATTGAAATATGTTGAGAATAAAATTATCAAAAACATTATTGATAACGAAAGTAGGTAAAGAATAGGTTAGTAAATAATGAATTTTTTGTAATTATACTGTATACAAGCACATCAGGACAAACTTTTCCAAAACAATAGTGTTCAATATTTGTCATTTTAGTAGGAATGAGATTCTTATTCCGACAATATAATTGTTTAAAATAATATTAATTTATTTTTAATTAAACACGCATTATTATATGCCAATCTTTAAAAAAAATGCATTTTCTTTTTTAAATGTTAGAAAAAATAAAAAAGCGTGTTTTGATTCCTCCGCTAGTGTCAGTGTTAGAGTAACAAAGTGTCAGTGCATGTATTATTAAGTGTCAGTGTTAGTTTAACAAAATACCAGTGTAAATAGTGTCATTGTATTTATTATTAAGTAATAGTATTATTGTAAAAAAAGTGTCAGTGTTAGTGTAACAAAGTGCCAGTGTAAAGAGTGACATGCTAGTATAAAGAGTGTCTGAACGGTTTAGGGATATCTGGCAGGATATATTTAATTGTTGGACCAAAAGGGAAAGTAGGACTCTTGGTCTGGGACGGAGGGAGTACTTATTTATTCATATTCATAGGCCCACTTGTTATAATCAATTTGTAGGAAAAAAAATGATGAATTTTGATGAATTTTTCTTTTTATTTTTAAATCATTTATTATGAGATAATTGAGTTTAAATAATTGGGTGAAAAAGTGATAAAGTCAAGACCAATAAGGTCTTGACACGTGGCAATTTAAAAAAAAAAAAAAAAAAAAAACAAAATCGGTGTTTCATCCGAGATGAAACATTTCATCCCGTGATTTCATCCGACCCAGTTGCATTCGCCCATTGTAAAGAGGCCAAATTTGGATGAAATGGATTTCATCCCATTTCATCCGGCCCATTGTAGGCGATCTAAAGAGCTGATAGGATGAAATGGATTTCATCCCCATTTCATCCAGCCCATTGTATAGACAGTCTAAAGTCTAAGTATACAAACACATAAGGACAAACTTTTCCAAAACAATGAGTATTTCTTTTTCTGTACCAGAGAGAGAGGAATACTATTTTAACAAGTGAATTGACATTTGACAATATAATTGTTTAAAATAATATTAATTTATTTTTAATTAAACACGCATTATTAGATAAGAACAAAGTTATCTAAATCAACATTAATTGATAATAATTTGTAATTAAATATAATTTCACTAATTAGGTAACCAAACGGGTTATTACCTCTTTTGAAATTTGTAGCTCCAATGGACAGATTTATTGTGAGTTTTTTACACAAAAGGTTACCTTGTCAACATATTTTTAAGTGTCAGTGTATGTATTATTAAGTGCCAGTATAAAAGAGCGTCAGTGTAAGATAAAAAAGTGTTAGTGTTGGTATAAAAAAGTGTCAATATATGAAGAGTGACAGTGCATGTATTATTAAGTGTCAGTATAAAAATGATTATTCATTAAAATTAAAAAAAAATGCGTTTTATAATAGCAACTCGTAAATAATAGGTTAGTAAGTAATGATTTTTTTTGTAATTATACAAGCACATAAGGACAAACTTTTCCAAAACAATAGTTTTCAATATTTGTCATTTTATGAATGAGATTCTTATTCTGAAATTCACCAAAATGAAATGTATTACTATTACTCTGGGGGATGGAGGGAGTATTTCTTTTTCTGTCCAGAAAGAGGAGTATTATTTTAACAAGTGAATTGACAATATAATTGTTTAAAATAATATTAATTTATTTTTAATTAAAAATGCATTATTAGCTGGAGTAGCTTTTTCACGTGCGACAGAGTCAGAGATGTGTGAACCCATGTTCGTTGTTTTAACTTATACGGCCTGGACTTCAAAATTATTGCTGCATAATGTGCAGGCAAAAATAGGAAAGAGGAAGTGGTAAATAATAGTAAATAGATTATTATTATTAGTGTAGCAAGTGATTTTCATTGTCCATTTAATAAATAAAGCAAATTAAAAATCTTAATCGGGAAAGATCGAAAAGAAAAGTAAGATCTTTACCTTGAAACAAACAGATGGAGTACTTCATTTTTCGTCCTAAATTAAGAGTTTTAACTTGGTTGGTTTTGTACGTTTATTAAAAAAATATACTCCTTCCGTCCCGGATCAAGGGTCCTAGGGGAGTATTTCACGAATTTTAAGAAAATTTTAAAAAAATGAATAAAAAATTGAAAGTGGGTAGAAGATTAGAGGAGGGAGAATGTAAAAGTTAAAAATATTTAATAGGAAAGAGAACGAGTGGGAGAAATAGTAAGTTAATGAATCATTTTTTTGTAAGAGAGAGAATGAGTGGGAGGAATAGTAAGTTAATAATTGATTTTTTTGTAAATATGTTAAAATTATAAGGGTATAATGAATGGTTTTTTGTAAATATATAAACATTATAAGGGTATAAATTTTCGAAACATTGTTCACATATTTTCATTTATGGAATGGGACTCTTCGTCTGGGAAGGACCAAAAGTGAAAATAAGACTCTTGGTCTGAAACGGAGGGAGTATAAAATTAGTAAACAATTGAAATATGTTGAGAATAAAATTATCAAAAACATTATTGATAACGAAAGTAGGTAAAGAATAGGTTAGTAAATAATGAATTTTTGGTAATTATACTGCATACAAGCACATCAGGACAAACTTTTCCAAAACAATAGTGTTCAATATTTGTCATTTTAGTAGGAATGAGATTCTTATTCCGACAATATAATTGTTTAAAATAATATTAATTTATTTTTAATTAAACACGCATTATTATATGCCAATCTTTAAAAAAAATGCATTTTCTTTTTTAAATGTTAGAAAAAATTAAAAAAACGTGTTTTGATTCCTCCGCTAGTGTCAGTGTTAGAGTAACAAAGTGTCAGTGCATGTATTATTAAGTGTCAGTGTTAGGGCCTGTTTGGTAAAACTGAAAATTAAGCTCTGAAAATGTAGAGCTGAAATTTAAGAGCTGAAATTATTAAGTTGCTGAATTTTGAAGACTTATGTTTGTTTGATAATGACAAATCACTTACATCTGAATTTTCAGAATTTTAACTCAACATTTAAAATATTATATGAATAATATTTATGATTTTATAATAAAATAAATTCATTATTGACATATACATTATTATTATTATCATTATTATAAGTAAATTTTAATCTTATAATATTTAAATATTTTTATTTGTACTTTCTTTATCCCATAATAATATTTATCTTGATTAGTTTGGTAAATATGATCACAAATGTTGACAAATAATAAAAAAAATTATATAATGATACTTTAATAAAAATATTATTAAATGTTAATATTAAAAAAATTATATTTTCATACTTGGTCAAATATAATTTGTATGAAAAGAAAAAATATTTCAACAAAAGAAAGTAACAATAAATAAATAAATAAAATATGTTGATGTGTGGATTTGAACTCATTCCCTTTTTTTCTCATTCTTTCCACCTCTTACCTTGTTAAGCTACTCCTTGCCCACTTAAAATTAATAGCCTTTTTTAAGACAATCTTAATTATTTAAGTGATTCAAATTTACCTTACCAAACAAGCTTAATTTTTTAATCTCTTAAAGTGTTCCAAATTAAGATCTTAATTTAGTTACCAAACAGGCCCTTAGTTTAACAAAGTACCAGTGTAAATAGTGTCATTGTATTTATTATTAAGTAATAGTATTATTGTAAAAAAAGTGTCAGTGTTAGTGTAACAAAGTGCCAGTGTAAAGAGTGACATGCTAGTATAAAGAGTGTCTGAACGGTTTAGGGATATCTGGCAGGATATATTTAATTGTTGGACCAAAAAGGAAAGTAGGACTCTTGGTCTGGAACGGAGGGAGTACTTATTTATTCATATTCATAGGCCCACTTGTTATAATCAAAATAATTATGCATTTATAATTCTCTATCCCGCATTCTCTTTTCTACCTCACTTTTAATATTCACAATATTTAATACATTATACATTAATTTTAATTTTCGTGCAAAATTTATTTTATGCCTTTTCTTTCAAATAGATACGGGGAGTAGACCATTAAAATATTAAAATTGAAATAAAGAAACCAGATTAGGGGGATGAATTATTTTATGTGGGCACTACAAGGTGGTGGGGAAAGAGTGTTAGTGTGAAAAGTGACAGTGCATGTATTATTAAGTGTCAGTGTAAAAATAATTTTTCATTAAAATTAAAAAAAAATGCATTTTTTATAATAGCAACTCGTAAATAATAGGTTAGTAAGTAATGAATTTCTTTGTAATTATACAAGCACATAAGGACAAACTTTTCCAAAACAATAGTGTTCAATACTCCCCCCTTCCCAAGAAATCCGACACTTTTTACCTAAAATAGCGTCCCGTTTGAAGCGTCATTTTTCTTAAAATGAAAATGTTTTATTAATATTCTATTACACCCACTCATTATTTCCTCCACTCATTCTCTCTTCTAAAACACTATTAGACTACCCACAATGGGGATGAAATGGGGGATGAAATCCCATTTCATCCCACTGAAGCCTTACAATGGGCGAATGAAACAGGGCCGGATGAAACCACGGGATGAAATGTTTCATCCCGGATGAAACACTGATTTTGTTTTTTTTTTTTTTTAAGTTGCCACGTGTCAAGACCTTATTGGTCTTGACTTTATCACTTTTTCACCCAATTATTTAAACTCAATTATCTCATAATAAATGATTTAAAAATAAAAAGAAAAATTCACCAAAATTCATCATTTTTTTTTCCTACAAATTGATATAAGTTTCATTTGATTTGGACACAAAAAAAAATACTTAGTTTTCAATTTGGGCTGAATTATTACCTAGTAAATTAATTTTTTTTTTTAATTTTTTTTTTCACCAAAATTCATCATTTTTTTCCCTACAAATCGATATAAGTTTCATTTGATTTGGATACAAAAAAAAACACTTAGTTTTCAATTTGGGCTGAATTATTACCTAGTAGATTAATTTTTTTTTTTTAATTTTTTTTTCACCAAAATTCATCATTTTTTTTCCCTACAAATCGATATAAGTTTCATTTGATTTTTTCACCAAAATTCATCATTTTTTTCCCTACAAATCGATATAAGTTTCATTTGATTTGGATACAAAAAAAAAAACACTTAGTTTTCAATTTGGGCTGAATTATTACCTAGTAGATTAATTTTTTTTTTTAATTTTTTTTTTCACCAAAATTCATCATTTTTTTTTCCTACAAATTGATATAAGTTTCATTTGATTTGGACACAAAAAAAAACACTTAGTTTTCAATTTGGGCTGAATTATTACCTAGTAAATTAATTTTTTTTTTAATTTTTTTTCACCAAAATTCATCATTTTTTTCCCTACAAATCGATATAAGTTTCATTTGATTTGGATACAAAAAAAAAACACTTAGTTTTCAATTTGGGCTGAATTATTACCTAGTAAATTAATTTTTTTTTAAATTTTTTTTTCACCAAAATTCATCATTTTTTTTCCCTACAAATCGATATAAGTTTCATTTGATTTGGATACAAAAAAAAAACACTTAGTTTTCAATTTGGGCTGAATTATTACATAGTAAATTAATTTTTTTTTTTTTATGTTTTTTCACCAAAATTCATCATTTTTTTCCCTACAAATCGATATAAGTTTCATTTGATTTAGACACAAAAAAAAAACACTTAGTATTCAATTTGGACTGAATTATTACCTAGTAAATTAATTTTTTTTTTAATTTTTTTTTTCACCAAAATTCATCATTTTTTTCCCTAGAAATCGATATAAGTTTCATTTTATTTGGACACAAAAAAAAACACTCACTTTTCAAAAACAGAGAATATAAATAAAATAAAAGTGGTGGGGTATAGAATGATGAGTTGGAAGAAGTTGAAATTAAATTTAAGTTAGTTATTGTAGGGGGTTAAATGAAATGGGTAGATGAAATATTAGGTGGATGAGAAAAAGTGTAAAAAGTGTTGAATGAAATAGGGGAAGGGGATGAAACCATTGTGGGTAGTCTTACACTCACAACACTTTTTAAATTTAATATTTTCTTCACTAATTCTCTCTCCTCTTTTCAAATTACATTCATAACATTTTTTCATCCCACTTTTTTCCTTAATTTGCTTGCCGAATCTAAAATGGCGACATTTTTCTAAGGACGGAGGGAGTATTTGTCATTTTATGAATGAGATTCTTATTCTGAAATTCACCAAAATGAAATGTATTACTCTTATTATGGGGGGATGGAGGCCATTGGAGGGAGTATTTCTTTTTCTGTCACCTAGAGAGGAGTACTATTTTAACAAGTGAATTGACAATATAAATGTTTAAATTAATACTTCCTCCGTCTTAAAATATTTGTTCCATTTGAATTTTTTGTTGAACTTTGACCATAAATATATGACAATTTAATTATGTTCATGAAATTCTAAAAATTCCTATTGATTCACCATTAATAATATTATCACCAACAATTTTTAGAATTTCATGAAGATGATTAATCTTTCATAAATTTGTGGTCAAAGTTCAACAAAAAAATTAAATGGAACAACATTTTAAAACGGAGGGAGTATTAATCTATTTTTAATTAAAAATGCATTATTAGCTGGAGTAGTGCGACAGAGTCAGGAATGTGTGAACCCATGTTCTTTGTTTTAACTTATACGGCCTGGGCTTCATAATTATTGCTGCATAATTTGCAGGCAAAAATAGGAAAGAGGAAGTCGGTAAATAATACTCCCTCCGTCTCACTCGAAGTGTTTCAAAATGAGATTGGTGCGGGAATTAAAAAAAGTGAGGTAATAATGAGAAAAAGGTTAAATGTTGTGAGTATGAAAAATTAAATAGGAGAAAGAATGAGCGGGAGGAATAGTTAGGAGAGAGAATATTGTGAGTGTAAAAGTAAAGTAGGAAAGAGAATGAGTGGGGTAGGAAGAGTATAAAAATAATAAAAACTTTTCATTTTGGAATTGAGACACTTTAAATGGAACGTCCAAGAAAAAAAGTTGAAACACTTCAAGCGGGATGAAGAAAGTAGTAAATAGATTATTATTATTAGTGTAGTAAATGATTTTCATTTTTCATTTAATAAATAAAGCAAATTAAAAATCTTAATCGGGAAAGATCGAAAAGAAAAGTAAGATCTTTACCTTGAAACAGATGGAGTACTTCGTTTTTCGTCCTAAATTAAGAGTTTTAACTTGGTTGGTTTTGTACGTTTATTAAAAAAATATACTCCCTCCGTTTTGGATCAAGAGTCCTAGGGGAGTAATTCACGATTTTAAGAAAATTTTAAAAAAAAATGAATAAAAAATTGAAAGTGGGTAGAAGATTAGAGGAGAGATAATGTAAAAGTTAAAAATATTTAATAGGAGAGAGAATGAGTGGGAGAAATAGTAAGTTAATGAATGATTTTTTTGTAGAAAAGAAAATGAGTGGGAGGAATAGTAAGTTAATGATTGATTTTTTTGTAAATATGTTAAAATTATAAGGGTATAATGAATGATTTTTTTGTAAATATATACTCCCTCCGTCCCGCCCGAAAATGCCCAAACCAAACCTCGCACGCAAATTAAGGAAAATGATGTAGGAAAGAGAAAAAATTTAAATGTTGTGAGTATGAAAAATTAAATAGGAGAGAGAATGAGTGGGAGGAATAGTTAGGAGAGAGAATGTTGTGAGTGTAAAAGTAAAGTAGGAGAGAGAATGAGTGGGTGGAATAGTAATAAAAACTTTCCTTTTTGGAAAAGTGTCTTTTTAAATGGGATGCCCAAAATGGAAATTTGTGGCTTTTCGGGCGGGACGGAGGGAGTAAACATTATAAGAATATAAATGTCCGAAATACTGTTCACATATTTTTATTTATGGAATGAGACTCTTAGTTGGTCTGGGACGGATCAAAAGGTAAAATAGAACTCTTGATCAGGAATGAAGAGAGTAAAAAATTAGTAAACAATTGAAATAGGTTGAGAATAAAATTATCAAAAACATTATTATTGATAACGAAAGTAGGTAAAGAATAGGTTAGTAAATAATGAATTTTTTGTAATTATACAAAGCACATAAGGACAAACTTTTCCAAAACAATAGTGTTCAATATTTGTCATTTTAGTAGGAATGAGATTCTTATTCCGACAATATAATTGTTTAAAATAATATTAATTTATTTTTAATTAAACACGCATTATTAGATGCCAACCTTAAAAAAAAAATGCATTTTTTAAATGTTAGAAAAAGTAAAAAAAAACGTGTTTTGATTTCCCCGCTAGTGTCAGTGTTAGAGTAACAAAGTGTAAGTGCATATATTATTAAGTGTCAGTGTTAGTTTAACAAAGTACCAGTGTAAATATTGTCATTGTATTTATTATTAAGTAAGAGTATTATCGTAAAAAAGTGTCAGTGTTAGTGTTAGTGTAACAGAGTGCCAGTATAAAGAGTGTCGGTGCATGTATTATTAAGTGTCATTGTAAAAAAGTGTCAGTGTTAATGTTAAAAAATGTCAGTGTTAGTGTAAACAAATGTCAGTATAAAGAGTGCAATTGAATATATTATTAAGTGACAGTATAAAATAGTGTCAGTGTAGGGTAAAAAAATGTCAGTGTTAGTATAAAAAAATATCAGTGTAAAATGTGTCAGTGTATGTATCATTAAGTAGTGACAGTGTAAAAATGATTTTTTCTTAAGTTTATAAAAAACGCATTTTTTATAACAACAACTCTTATTAGATAAGAAGAAAGTTGTCTAAAACAACATTGATTGTGAGGATCCCGACCCGGAACCTACACGTGTCCCGAGTTGGAGCGTCCCCAAACTAACCCAAATTTACTAAACTTTTAAAACTTGGATTTAACTTTCACATATAAACATCATTAACATTGTCATTTCAAAATAACTCCACTCCTCTCCACTTTGGAGGAGGAGTTGACCAACTTTGAAAACATTCACCTGTTTAGTTACAAAAGATATTGGTTTTAACGTAGAAATGTAAAGTTTATAATTACAAACTCCTTAAAGAAATTATAACAAAATATATTTTCTACGCCAACCTATCGTACCCCGAAAATACCCAAAAGCTCACTGCCAAACTCCTTTCCGCCCTTACTTGGTCGGTCCGCCTGTCTCGGGATCTAAAAACATTAAAGGGAGAGGGGTGAGAATAAATCTCAGCAAGCTATTATGAATGCAGCAATATGCCAAATAAATGCAACACATAACAAGTCGCACATAACACATTGGAAAAGCTGTAAACACATTCCATTACCTTGGTTTACCTTTTCCCGTCTGAACAATAGTCGTACAACATTGGGTATAATAATACTCCAATCTTACAGTGAGCTGCTTAAGCAATACTCACATCTTATAAGACCCGTTTTTCAGGGAACCAAATAAGATAGTAGCAACTCTGTAAGGCTTTTGGCTCACTACAGATGCTATACCCCGACATGTGGCCACAGGAGGGGACGGTCACAGATATAACATAATCCGATCACATTAGGTCACACTTCCATAATTGATCGTATTATGTTATACCCCCAACATCAGCTGATTAACAAATATCAAGCACATAATAGTTACTTGAAATATAACCCACAAAAAGGGATAACAATATAGCAACATGGTAAAATATACTCATGTCCAACCAATATCATAGTGCAACAGTTATACAACACACTATGCATATTATAAACAATGTATAAGAACTTCAAGTAAGGCAAGGAAGTATCATCAATCCATCCTACAAGGTCATTATACAATAATACGTCGCCTCTAAGAAGGCCGGAGTTAAATCTACCAAGTTGGAATCCCATTTGCCAAGTTACTAAATGAGGCTATCAAGCGTTTTCCAAGCAATATTTAAAGTACTTCCCCAATTCCATTTTGATCACTTAATATGTCATTGTGTAGCCAAAGTATTCTACTTTAATCTAGGTTAAAGAGATTTCATTTTGGTTCGAGTTTGATTAGGTTTGAACAGCTCTAAAGTTGATACATTGTAACCAGGCCAGGGCACGACTCGTCCCCCAGGGCACGACTCGTGCCCAAGTGGCCCCTTTCTGATTCTGGCGTCCCCCAACAAGGCACGACTTCCCTTTATCCAAGTCACGACTCGTGACCACAATTTGGCCAAGGGCACGACTCGTCCCCCAGGGCACGACTCGTGCCTTGGCCCAGAAACTGGTATAACAGCAGCAACAACACTAAAATCCCAAGAAACCCAATTTCCAACCAAATGACTTCCAATTTGTGAACTAAAAGGGAATTTCCAACTTTGGTAACTTCATTCTACTCATTTAACTCCATGGAATCATATCTTAAACCTAGATCATTGTAACTTCCATGAACCATAACATTTCCTCAATCTAAGAAAGTTTTCCCAAGCAACAAAGCAAATAGAACATCCATAATAACATAAATATTCATGAACATTCAAAGAAGGAAAAGGGTCATAATAACTCACCTTAGCAAATACAAGATGGAATGAAGCTTTTCTAGGCTTGATCAACTTCTTGAGATGAACCACTCACAAAAGGACACTTGGATTTAAAAATGGACAAGAAATGATCTTGGTAGGAGTTTAAGAAATGGAGGCTTTCACAAAGGCTCTTTCCATGGAGAATGGTAAGAGTAAAATGAAAAGGATGAGGGAGGTGAATAGGAGAAGTATGGGTAGGGGAAGGAGAAGAGTATGGGAGGTATGGTGGTTTGTTGACTTTTGAGGGAAAGAAGAGTGAATTAGGGGGGATGGTCCCCCACCCTATCATTTTAATCCAAGGCTTTCAAATATTAACTAACTATCTACTTCAAATTCTAAGACATTAAAATAAAACCCTTTATTCTAATTTCTTCCCCCACCATTTAACCTCATCTCAAACCTTATTTATTTCTATTTTCTTTTTATATTTTTCCTAGAGCATGAATTTATTTTACTATCATTTATCCTAACATATGAAATCAAGTATATAAAAATGGACACATAATATTAACAATAATATTAAAAGCACACAATATGATATTAAAAGTAGTGTCTAAGGTTAGGGTCGTTACACTCACTCCCCCTTAAAGAAAATTCGTCCCGAATTTTAAAAAGACTTACTTGGATTTTCAAACAACCAAGGGTATTTCGCTCTCATCTCCGACTCTAGCTCCCACGTTGCTTCCTCAACGGTATGATTCTTCCAAAGGACCTTCACTATAGGGATACTCTTAGTTCTCAACTCCTTAACTTGGAATTCTAAGACTCTTAATGGCTCTTCAACATAAGACATGTCCGCTTGGACATCAACGGGGGGAGAACTCAAGATAAGGGAAGGATCATGACAATACTTCCTCAACATAGAAACATGGAAAACATCATGGAGTAAGGAAAGAGACGGAGGTAATGCCAACTGGTAAGCCAAATCACCAATCTTCTCTAAGATCTCAAACGGACCAACGAACCTCGCAGCCAATTTACCCTTATTACCAAACCTTTTGATTCCCGTCCTCGGAGAGACCTTCAAGAATACAAAGTTACCAACCTCAAAAGATAGATCCCGTCTTCTATTGTCGGCGTAGCTTTTCTGTCTACTCTGAGCCGTCTTCAATCTATCCCGAATCACCTTGATCTTCTCCGTAGAATCTCTAACCAAATTCGGGCCCCAAAGTCTCGCTTCACCAACCTCGTCCCAACACATCGGAGATCGACACTTCCTACCATACAACGCTTCATACGGAGCCATCTCAATACTAGACTGATAACTATTGTTGTAGGCAAACTCCACTAAAGGTAGATGATCCTCCCATGACAATTGGAAATCCATCACACAAGCCCGTAACATATCCTCAAGTATCTGAATAGTTCTCTCGGACTGACCGTCGGTTTGAGGATGAAATGCCGTACTGAAACACAATTTAGAACCCAAGGCTTCATGCAATGCTCTCCAAAACCTAGAAGTAAACCTCGGATCTCTGTCGGACACAATACTAACCGGAACCCCGTGAAGTCTCACAATCTCCTTCATATATAACTGAGCTAGCTTCTCTAACGAAAACTTGGTTGATACCGGAAGAAAATGAGCCGACTTAGTCAACCGATCCACAATAACCCAAATAGCATCCATCTTCTTCGCGGTAAGAGGCAAACCTGAAACGAAATCCATCGAGATCCCTTCCCATTTCCATTCCGGAATATCTAACGGTTGAAGTAGTCTCGCCGGTCTCTGATGTTCAGCCTTAATCTGTTGACAAGTCAAACACTTAGAAACATAATCCGCAATTTCCCTCTTCATACCATTCCACCAATACCCACGCTTCAAGTCTTGATACATTTTCGTACTACCCGGATGAATCGCAAACTTGGACTTATGGCCATCCTCTAAAACACGCCTCTTGATTTCCGGTGATGAAGGAACGCAAATTCTCCCTTGGAAGGTTAGAATACCATCTCTATTCAACGCAAATTCCCCGGCTTTCCCATCTTGTACTTGATCTAAAATTTTCTTCAATTCCGGATCACCTTGTTGAGCTTCCTTCAAATCTCCATACAATGTAGGAACGGCTCGAACATTCGCAATAATTACCTCACTCTTCAATTCTCGGGAACTCAAAGCTGTCACATACGCCTTTCGGCTAATCGCATCCGCCACTACATTGGCCTTCCCCGGATGATAAGAAATTACACAATCAAAATCCTTCAAGAACTCAAGCCATCTCCTTTGTCGGTTGTTCAACTCCTTTTGAGTAAATAGGTACTTCAAACTCTTATGATCGGTGAATATCTCAAATTTTGCCCCATAAAGGTAATGCTTCCACTTATGTAACGCAAACACGATCGCCGCCAATTCCATATCATGAGTAGGATAATTCTGTTCCGCCGGTGATAACTTCCTAGAGGCATACGCAATAACTTTCCCATTTTGCATCAATACACAACCCAAACCCGCCTTCGAGGCATCACTATAGATCACAAAATTCTCACAACCATACGGAAGGGTAAGAACAGGAGCCGTCGTCAATCTCTTCTTCAATTCATTAAAACTTTCTTCACACTTGGAATCCCATACGAATGATACATCTTTCCTAGTCAACCTAGTCAATGGAGTCGCAATCCGAGAAAACCCCTCAATAAACCTTCGGTAATACCCCGCCAAACCAAGGAAACTACGAACCTCAGTCACAGTCGAAGGTTGCTTCCAATTAACCACGACTTAAATTTTCGAAGGGTCCACAGAAATTCCCGAACTCGACACTACATGCCCCAAGAAAGAAACCTGCTCGAGCCAAAACTCACACTTGCTGAACTTGGCGTACAACTGCTTCTCACGAAGAACTGACAAAACAATCCTCAAATGATTTTCATGCTCTTCCCGGGACTTAGAATAAACAAGGATATCATCAATGAATACCACCACAAAGCTATCGAGATAAGGCTTGAAAACACGGTTCATCATATCCATAAACACGGCTGGAGCATTAGTCAACCCGAACGGCATCACAACAAACTCATAGTGACCATATCTAGTTCGGAAAGCTGTTTTGGCAATATCATCCGGTCTAATCTTCAACTGATGGTATCCGCTTCTCAAATCAAGCTTTGAGTAGATAACGGAACCTTGGAGTTGATCAAATAAATCATCTATGTGCGGAAGAGGATACTTATTCTTTATAGTGGCTTGGTTCAACAAACGATAATCTATACATAATCGTAAGGTACCATCCTTCTTCCTAACAAATAGAACCGGTGCTCCCCATGGAGACACACTAGGGCGAATAAAATCCCGGTCTAGCAATTCTTGCAATTGGACCTTCAACTCCTTTAACTCGGTCGGAGCCATTCTATAGGGTGCTTTAGAGATAGGTGCGGTACCGGGTACTAAGTCAATACAAAACTCTACCTCACAATCCGGAGGCATAGAGTACTCACTAGAAAACACGTCACTAAACTCATTCACAACCGGAACATGAGCTAACTCGGGCGACTTCTTATTGGAATCTACCACATAAGCCAAGTAACCCGTACACCCCTTAGATAGCATCTTTCTAGCTTTTAAGGCGGAAATAACATGTAAACCAAACATAGATTTATCTGCATCAAATATAAAAGTAGGCACATCAGGCATAGAAAATGAGACGCGTTTTCTACGACAGTCTACCAAAGCATGACACTGACTCAACCAATCCATCCCAAGGATCACATCAAAATCACGGATTGGTAACTCGACCAAATCCACCGGCAATACATGCCCACATATAGTCACATCACAACCACGATATATCAAAGAAGATGCAAGGCATTCTCCCATAGGAGTAGAGACCTCCAACACGTAAGGCATAGATTCAGGCAAAATGTGCAATAAAAATGCAAAATGAGATGCCACAAATGAATGGGAAGACCCGGGATCTATAAGAATGCGGGCCTTAACTCCTGAGACAGGGACTATACCTCTAATGACGGCATTGGGATCGACCTCTCCTCGACCCAAAGCAAACATTCGACCTTGTACTCTATCCTTGGGTTTCCCGTCAACATCTCTCTTCACACCACTACCTTGTCCCCCTTGACCACTACCCGAAGCTTGCTTACTCTGCCACTTGGGACAATTCCTCCGGAAATGGCCTGTCGACCCACACTCCAAACACTTGCCTTGCTTGCTCCAACACTTGTCCTCCGAATGCCCTTGCCTCTTGCAATATCCACACGTTGTCCCAAACTGACCGGAAGTCGAACGATTTGCCGGAGCCGCTACGTTTCCTCCTCGATTTGCTCCCGAAGTAAAAGTCCTTGGCTGCCCTCTGTTCTGTCCCGAACCTTGACCTTGGAATCTATTTCTGTTCCCACCTTCATTTTTACCACGATGCTCCTCTATGTCATTCTCAATCCGATACGCCATGTTCACAGCCGCTTGGAAGTTGGCGAAGTCATGAGTCAAAAGCTGCTTCCGGAACTCTACCCTTAAGCCTTTCACAAACCTGTAGATATGCCTCTCTTCATCCGGTACCAAATGAGGACAATATCGGGCCAACTCCGTAAACTTTGCTGAATACTGTGCTATAGACATTGCCCCTTGCTCCAATTTCAGAAACTCAACCTCCTTCTTATCTCTAGTCACCATTGGAACGAAGTGATCCCGGAACTTACGGGTGAAATTCTCCCAAGTTTGCGGTGTCAAATCCCGGTCCCAACCATCCTTCACTACCTGCCACCAGTGCTCCGCGGGTCCTTCCAACTTGAAAACGGCACATCTCACCTTTTCCGCATCCGAACTTGATGGAGAAAAATTCCTCTAGTAATAAAATCCGAGCAAGTGTACTCACTACCGGTGTAGTAATATGCACGAGCAGGGGTCGAACCACAGAGACTCGTTGGTTTTAACAAGTAAATTTAATTAATGCTTAAAGTAACAAAATGGGTTTCGATTTGGTTTATTAAAACTAAGCAACGAAAGAAAATTAAAACAATTAAGCAACTAAAGTAATAAATAAGCAAGCTTGCAAACGAAATTCAAGGATTTAACAACTAGCCCACGGATTAGGTTCACCACATATTATCCCTTTATGCCCTTTTGAATGATAAAATATTAATTGGGTTTAGGGCTTCTTCGCTTTTGTAAGAATTGGGACGGTTCGATTGCCGGATTGCAATTCTTTTATTGAATAGTTATCAATTATCACGCAAGATCAAATTGACAACAACTCAATTTATTAAGCACCAAAGAATTAATGAAACCTAGACTCAATCGATTCACGCAAGATCATCAATCGAATCTAATCATCCTAATAGTGTTCATGCACAATTCCCCACGCAAGTGCAGGACTTGTACCAAATAAAAATTAAGAATATTAGAATGAACTAACTCCACAATTAAATGAAACTTAAATATATAGCATAAAGTTCAAATACGGGCTACACCAATCCGTGAACTACAAAGAAATTAGCTACTCATGTTCCGGAAAAACATCACAAAACATGAATAGCAATAAAACATCAAACCTGAAATCCTTGCAAAAACCTTGAAAATAAACTCTTTAATCCTTCAAAACCTAGGCAAGAAAAATAAGACAAAAGGTGTCTAATAAAAATAATAAAGGGAGTATATATACTCCTCCATGCAGTCCTAGTCTAATTAGGAAAACAAAATAATCAAATCTCTCAAAATCTGCTTCAAAATCCTTGCTGACGTCACAATACGCGTCCTGGCACGAGTCGTGATAATTAGCACGAGTCGTGCCCTTCGCCTGGGCCGTGAGAACGACTCGTGCCCAGCTCCTCCATTCGTGCCTTGAGTAGCTTTGTCTTTGGAAATAACCATGGCCTCCACTCGTGAGAACGAGTCGTGCCAAAGGTGCCCATTCGTGCTGAGTAGCTGGTTGAAATTGGCTTGACTCCATTCGTTCCCAAGTCGTGCTCTAGCCTTCTTCAGTCGTGCTCCACTCGTGCCAAATGCAGACTTGCCTCATTTTGACTCGGCTTTGACCTGGCCTTCGTCCCTTGACCGTGCTTGACCCCGAGCTCGACCTTGACCAATTTGCTACCCTTTTTCCACTGATAATGAACTTGCACGCTCCACAAGATTTCACAATCCAAATACAAATAAAAAAAACCAAAAATAACCTCAATAGATCATTGTTTTCTCACATCTCCTCACATAACACAATGTCATTCAAATACATCAAAACTAAACTAAATACATCAAAAATCATTGTAAATAATCCGGAAACGTAGGCAAAATATATGTATCAAATCCGCTCATCAAATTCCCCCACACTTAGACCATTACTCGTCCCTGAGTAATATCCTAACTCCAATCTAAAATTGGTCTAAAACAGATGTGCGGGAGAAAATGATACCTAGCCTCCTCTAACCACCAATACTAATCAAATACAATGATACCGGAGTGTACAAAACTCCGTCTCCATAACACTCCTCAAAAGAAAACAATGGCCCTAGCTTGACATCAAACTCCATGATAAAAATAATCGTCCAAACTAGGGCCCTCACAATGTTAGTGGGGGAAACTACAATGTCCTAAACTTTCCCCCACACTTGCTCACACTACATTAAGTACACCCTCGATAAAAAGTTAATGTTAAGTAAAAAGGGTGCTCAACAAAAACTTACCTCATGCTATTCTCCAACCCCCCTTATTACTCCAAGGTGCACGAGGATTTCTATCCTAACGCCTCTAATCACGAACCTCCATCTCCAAAAAATGATCCTACCCGAACTCCTAACTCCCCCTTATGTCTCCACGCCGGTGAATAAGGATGTTTTCGCTCAAATTCTCACCTTTTGCCTAAGTGCCCTTTCGGGTTTTCACTTAGCCACTCTTAGGGATGGCAACGGGGCGGGTTCGGGACGGGTTTTTCATTTCCCAAACCCGCCCCTATAGTCATCTACCCTTTCCCGAACCCGCCCCGCCCCGGTAATTGGACTACCCGAACCCGCCCCGCCCCGCCCCGAAAGTTGCACCAGTCAACAAAACAGAAACAAAACAGTTTGAACAATTTTTGAAAATGAAAGGTACTCATCAGTCAGTCAGCAACATTAGTACAAAACCATGTACTCCCTCCGTCCCAATTAGAGGTTATTACATCATCTGCAAGTAGTCGATGCTAACTGCAAAGCATAAGAACTCACCATGGAAAGTATTAGCAGCTTTATTGGCCTCCTCAGGTGTGGAGAAGCACACAAATCCAAACCCCTTGCTAATTCCTTTATCGTTTCTCAGAATAAATTTTACAAATTAAAGAGAAATTAGGGGATAGGAAGGAATCAAATGATCTATAAAAGGTTTAGCGTTTCATTGTTTATGAAATCATTTCGCATAAACAGGAATTAGGGGATAGGAAGGAAGTGAAGTACCTGCATCGTGCGAGCTGCGATGGCGATAGAGATTAGAGAGGCTCAGAGGCGATGGCGATGGAGATGGCTCACGGTCACGGCTGCGGGGAAGGACGACGCTGCGGCGCAAACTGGGAAGTGGGAGGGAAGAGGAAAGGAATTGGGAGAGAATGAGGCGATGGAAATGAACGGGGAGGAAGTGCCCTAACCCTAAGCCGCGTAGTCTACGAGTCTGTCTAATGAGCGTACTGTGTATTAGAGCAGCAGGGGTATTTCAGTAATTTCATACTTAATCGGGTCGGGTTCGGGGCGGGGCGGGGGTAAACCCGAACCCTAGAAAAACCCGTCGGGTTTTCAAAATTGGATCCCAAACCCGGCCTATTAGGGTCGGGTCTTTTCGGGTTCGGGGCGGGTTCGGGTTTTTTGCCATCCCTAGCCACTCTATTTTTTTTTATTTTTTATTTTTTTTATTTTTTTTTATTATTATTATTTTTTATTTTTTTATATATATATACATACAGTACAAAGGCACCGCCCTTCCCCCACACTTAAACTCCACAGTGTCCTCAATGTGTGCACAAAAAAATAAAAATAGGACAGTTTAAATGAAAAAGGGAAGAGTATAAGAAACGGTACCATCAATATCGCGGGCCGAAGCCCCCATCTGGAAACTGGGCCTCACGGGCCGCCTGCCGCTACCTCCTCCTATCAGCTCTCCTAATCATCTCCTGAAAGTGCTCGTCTGGGACCGGCTCAAAGTGTCTGGGCTCGGGCTGCTGTATCCAAAGCTGCTGCTGATAGACCATTCTATTCGTGGTTAAATGGGATGGGGAAGAGGATTTTGTGGGTTAGGAATGGAGGATTTGGGATTTGGGTAGGGAATTTTTAGAGAGGGAGAGGAAGAGTTTTGAAATTAGGGTAGAGAGAGAAAAGGGGAGGGCGGCGGTTGGCTTTGGGGAAAATAGGGCACGACTGCCAAAGAAATTGGGAACAACAGGTTTTGACAAACTGCACAGGGAACGAGTCGTTCCTTTTAGCACGACTCGTGCCAACTTCCCCACTCGTGCTCACGACTCGTGGCGCTTACCCCAAGTCGTTCTGACTAAAACTGAGGGGTATCACTCCCACTCGTGCTCCCATTCGTGCTCAGGAGCACGAGTCGTACTGTGAATACCCCGTCCCGATGCAACGCGCATTCGGAAGTTTGAAATAATTAATTATATAATGTCAGATCGAAATGGGATATTCATTTAGTGACACTCGATTTAAACCATATTAAAAATATTAATTTAAATTTTGAGAGTCGCCACGCCACTTTGATATAGCCCAAAGCTTTGAAAAAAGGCTAAACAGTTAATTGGGTTCGGGGGTCAAGTTACAACAGGAGAAGAAACGCTATCACTCCTATTGCCCGACGAATCGGTCTTTCTAGCATGTGGGGTGTTGGTTGTGTGCGGTGTTTACGGGAATAGATAGAAGAAGCGGGATCATGCATAAGGAGGAGGGGAGAGAAAGAATTTATTGATGATCACACCCTAGAACCTTTGAGTTAGGCCCTCGGAAGGTGCACTAATCAACGTTCATCCTTGGGGGATTGTTGATCATGGGATAATTATAACTAAGGTGGAAGGAAAGAAATAGTTCCTAGATCCATTGGGTTTCTTTGGACGAAACCTTAGATCATCCTCGGCTATGAACAATTAAATATATTAAAACAACCCTAAATCTAGCATATATGGCATAAGCAAGAGATAAAGCAATTAAAATATATTAAGCATGCAAACAATAATAATAAAGACAATAATAAAGAACAAGAATATTAAAAAGAGGGTCTTACCAATTGTAGCAAGACTTGGAGGTCGAATCTTGGCGATTCGAGAGGAAAAGAGGAAATAAAGGTTAAAGCAAGTATGGCTTGCTTCTCCCGGAGAAATTATGTTGGGAATATGGGGAGCGGGCACCCCTATTTATAATACCTCGGTACACTGGCCGGGCTTATAAAGGGTCGATCGGCCCTAGGATGGAAGGGTCGATCGGCTCTAAATAAAAGGGTCGATCGGCCAATGCACTGGCAAAGGGCCGATCGGCTCTTCCAACTGGCGTCCTTTCCAAGCTGACAGTGACGGCGCAGTACGGAAGAAATTAATGACTTTTTTAGGGTTAGGGTTTCTTTAGGGCTTTTTATTAATTAACCGGGCCAGGTATTTGGAATACCTTTTTTCGGACCGGGTACTAACAGTAGCCCCTCGGCGACGCTTCTTGTAAGACAAGTGGGGTCGACGATAAAGAAAGGGATCCGTCTGAAAAAGGGATTTCGTGGAGGTAAGGAAAATGATCTTGAAGGTGAGGTTGGGACTCGATCTGAGTCGCAAAAAAGATGACCAGGTAGGTCAAGCGGCTGGACCCACGTCGGGCTACCTACGTATCCCAAAAGGAATCAAGCCAAGTCGTAGTTCAAAAAAGGAAATTCAAGAAGTGTAGTCTTGATTTTTCCGAGAGAAAATATGTGAAAAGGAAATTCAAGCAGTGTAGTCTTGACATTTTCTTTTTGAGAAATGTGGAAAGGAAAATTCAAGCAGTGTAGTCTTGACATTTTCTTTTGAAAATATGTGGAAAGGAAAATTCAAGCAGTGTAGTCTTGACATTTTCTTTTGAAAAATGTGGAAAGGAAAATTCAAGCAAAGGTAGTCTTGACATTTTCTTTTTTGAAAATATGTGGAAAGGAAAATTCAAGCAGTGTAGTCTTGACATTTTCTTTTGAAAATATGTGGAAAGGAAAATTCAAGCAGTGTAGTCTTGACATTTTCTTTTTTTTGAAAATATGTGGAAAGGAAAATTCAAGCAGTGTAGTCTTGACATTTTCTTTTGAAAAATGTGGAAAGGAAAATTCAAGCAGTGTAGTCTTGACATTTTCTTTTGAAAAATGTGGAAAGGAAAATTCAAGCAGTGTAGTCTTGACATTTTCTTTTGAAAATATGTGGAAAGGAAAATTCAAGCAGTGTAGTCTTGACATTTTCTTTTGAAAAATATGTGTGAAAGGACTGTGTGGGAAAAAACTAAGCATTTGATTCTTTACGGGAGTCACCCCGAAAAAATATTAATTAAACAAAAAAGTGTTTGAAATAAAATAAAAAATGAAAAAGAGGAATTTATTTAAAAAGGTTTTTTTTTTTTTTTTAAAAAAAAACGGTTATATTATTTTTTTTTTTTTGAAATAGGGAAAAAAGGGGAAGAGTTTTTTTGAAAAGGGGGAAGTTTCCTCGGGAAGGAGGAGCATTGATTACAGTCAACTCCTCTCGACCGAGGAGGACACGCGTCGGGTGAGGAGATTGAAGGGCCGATCGGCCCTATGCCTGATTGGTGGGGCCTTTTGGCAAGGATTGGGGTCACTGTGGGGGATCCTGGCCGTTGGATCAGGCAAAGAAACACAAAAATGGGAGGGCCGATCGGCCCTTGACTCCCATTGGCTGAAAATTCGGCCGATCGGCCTTAAGAACACGCATCTTCTTCTCCAAATCACTTTCTTCTTCTTCTTCTGAAATTCTTCTTCTCCGCCGAGTTCTTGAAGGTATTTCGCCGGAAAAAGATCTTTTTGTTCCCTTGATTTGTGCAGAGACTCACCATGAATCCTCCAGATTGGGTGGATGATGTAATTTCCATGATGAATTGCCCGGATTATCAGTCATTAGGTTCATATACCGGCGGCATGGGTGATCTTCATGGTCACGGTGGGGGAGTAGGGGCTAGTGGCCATGGTGCTGGGGGAAGCCACGGCTCTGGCAGTTTTAGGGGTGATTTGGGTGGTGGTTTTGGTGGTGGTTTTGGTGGTTATGGAGGTGGCAGCCATGGCGGCATTGGTGGCGGTTATGGTGGAGCTGGCGGCGGCAGCCATGGTGGTGATGGCGGCGGTTATGGCGGCAACGGCGGTGGTGGCCATGGTGGTGATGGCGGGAATGGTGGTGGTGATGATGATGAAGAGGAGGTGGATGTTGATGCCGGGGATAGTGATCGGAGTGATGCTGGCGGGAATGCCGAGGCTAGGAGACGGCGAAGCTTCGCGTAACTATCGGCCCTCGAGGTCGTTCTTTTCTTGCACAACCAGGCGGACTTTTATGCGGGTCGAATTTTCATGGGTCCTTTGGTCTCCGATCCCGTCGGGATGAAGGTACAATTTATTTAACAACAATAATTGAATACATGTGCAAATTATTTTTATTTAAAATGCGAGTACCGACACATACCTCTTTGTGTTTACTGCGAGATGAAGAAGATGAAGGGACGTAGTTCCCTTAAGGCGGTTGGTGAGTGTGGGCGTTGTTGCCGGCCGGTGAGGGTGGTCCTCGCGAGATGGTGTGGAATTTGGGTTTGGGCCCCTTTTTTGATATGGTTGCACCGATGGGTCGGACCGGAAGTGTAATGCGGTGGTGAAGGTGTGTCGTGAGTTACGGTGGGACACGACACATACTTTCCATCCGAGTTGGGGTGAGGCTACGATCACTCCTATCGACTTTGCCGTCCTCACCGGGTTGAGGTTTACGGATGTAGTGTTGCCACTTTGACGAAGTCTTTGCATTCGACAAGGCTCGTCGGGTTCTTGTTGGGTGCTAGCGTCGGCCGAGCGGGAATTTCGGTGTTGACGCGGAAGGCTGTACGAGCTTGTAGAGATCGCCATTGATCGATACAGAGTCGGTCGGTATGGGATGGACGCACTTGTCGGGGATTCCTACGGTATGGTTTATCGGTGGCTCTTTTTCCCAACTCGGGCCCGGTATGCCGATTCTCTTTATTGGGCGCCTTGTCCGACTTGGACTTAGTGCGGCATATTTCTTGGGGTGGGGCCGGCTTGGGAGCCGTATCGGGCCCTTGACCTGTCTCGAGGTCCAACACCTCTTCTTTCGATGCTTTCCACTTCAGGCCGGAGGTATGCTTGGCTCTTGTCACTTTCATTACCTTTACTTGTCACTTGTTTGTTTTTTTTTTTCTTCGTCCTAACTATCTCGCTTTTCGTCTTTTGCAGGCTTGGGTTTATGAGATCTTTGGTATTGCGCCGTTCACCCTACGGGACCGGACTCGGGATGTGCCCGTCTGCTGACTTGGAGGAAGGAGAACCGGGTTGAGGGATATCCGAAGACGGTTCGGGAATCGATTTGAGGGCGTGTTTGATGGTCCCAAGTAGCCTGAGCTTTTACTTTTCCCTTGGACCCCGAGGCTTCGAGGCGTGGGTGCTGTTCGAGATGTTATCCGCTTCCCGCCGACTCTTGGTTGGATTGCTTGCCGACGAGATGTATCTCGGGTGAGCGAGTGTCGAGACAGCATCATTCTTGGGCTCCTCTTTATGCGCGCCGCATCCTCCCAAGAATATGTGGTATCCGGACCGCCGCCGAGGAGGATGGAGTATCTATATGGGGTCCCTCATCACTTCCGCCTTGACATGCCATACGTAGATTTCGTAGCTCTTTATCTCGAGGTCACCACAGTGGTGCGACGGCCGCTGCGGAGGCTCAAGCCGCAGTATGGGGAGCAGATCCGGTTATTCCCCGAGCGCATGGGTGCTCCACCTCCCCGAGATAGTAGATATGCCCCCTTTCTGACCACTTCTATGCGCACATGGGCGACGGGGAGGTGCGAGTTGACTTGACACCCACAAAGAGGCCGACGAGGTTGGGGTGATCATCTTCCTCCCGGTGGCGGCGGCGGGGTATGCCTTTTATCTTTCCTCTTTATACCGGTACTTTATACTTTAGCCGTGATGTAACTCTCGCCCTTTGATTTTCGGGTCACTCGGGAGTCTTATGTGAGGTCGGTGAGGCACGCAATGTACTTGACCCGCCTTTTGAGGAGTCTTTGTGGCGGCGCTTTCTTGCCAATCTCGGAGGTCGGTAGATGTGGACCCGGCACAGGGGAGACAGCGATTCCAGGGTGATGGTAGCTCGACATCCGGATTTTCTCGCGGACGTGCCTCGACTTCCCGTAGGGGTCATTAGGGCTTTTAGATTTTTTATGTAGTACCTGTTAGGAAAAAGTAGGAGCAGACTCTAGATTTTATGCTGACTCACTGTATGCATCTAATCTATGTATTATTTTATGGATTAAATATAAAAGTTAATCTTTTCCATTTATGTACATTTCTATTTTTGGACTTTATCTATTTTTGTACACTGCACTGGACAAAATGAGGACAAAAATAAAATAAAATAAAATAAAATAAAGTAAAGTAAAAATTGAAAAAAGAAAACAATAAAAGATAATAGTAAAAATGAGGATAAAATAAAATAAAACAAAAGAGCCAAAAGGTGGGGCCTTGCTGCAGCTGCGTTGAAGTTGGGGAATTAAAGGGTCGATCGGCCCAAATATAAAGGTCCGATCGGCCCAAATATAAAGGTCCGATCGGCCTTAGCGCCGAAAAAGGCGGCGGTTGGGTCTTCTCTGGAAGGGGCCGATCGGCCCTCAAATCCCTGCACGGATTCCCTTACTTGTCCTTTTCCGCCCGGATTTTGACACCCAAACCTATAAATAATCCTTTGTCGCCGTTCGTAGGACATAACTCTCTCTTCTTTTCCTCTGCGATGCTATCTTTTCTTTCTACAATGAATTCTCATCCCTCTGTTTTGATGGAGAAGCAAAATAATTTTGAGAGTGATTTGACCGTTTGGGTATCCAAGGTGCCTCGTTCTGCTCGCCACGCTTTTGATAAACGCTTTGGGGTGAAGTGTGTTTGGTCCCTTTTCGCCTACGCATCCCAATTGGAATCTTTTACCTGCTGCCGCTGCCTTTTGGGATGAGTCCAATCATGTTTTCAACTTCTCTTACAACGAGATTACACCCACCTACGAGGATTTTCTTGCTTTGTGTGGAGGGGATGATGTTAGTTTGATAGCGGTTCCACAGATAGAGTTCCGTTGGTGACGAGGGTGGCCAAATTTCGCACCGCCTACACTGTGGCTAGAGGTTTGGTTGAAGGTGTAGACATAGATATCTCGTGATTTGCCGGGGAGATTTGCCCATGGTGATGACTTTGACTCAGATTTTGCCTTGGATTGCCCGGCCCTCTCGCTTATTTTCCAAGGTTTTGTTTTCTCCTTATGTGGGTGTAGCTACCGGTGGATGTTTGGATATGGTTGATCGGGCCCGTTCGGGGAGGAGCATTATTCCGGTTCTTTTGGGCGAGACGCTTCATGGCATATCTCACAGATGGCTAGGGGTGCTCCGCTTATGACTAGGGGCAAGGCAAATTACCGACCACGTGGCTCGAGGACCGACTTTTTGTTCTAGAGATTCCCTTCGAGTGCTAGGCCTTGGTTTCATGGTTGTAGAAGGAAGATTGATCCGCTTTCCAACCCGTCGAAAGGGAGTGGAAGATGTATTTGGCGGAGGTGGATACCGACAGTGATTCATTGGGCGAATACGGCATTGGGGCCTTTCTTTCATTCGGAGCCTTCGCTTGGGCAATGCCTGATCCGTGTACCCGCCTTTCGAGACTACCACCTTTTATTATGCAGAGCGAGTACTTCGGCAATATGGTATGGAGCAGTCCGTCCTCCAACTTGGGGCACTTCGAGTTTGATGATTCGCCAAAGTCCTTCCAATGGACGTTGGTGTTTCGGTTTGATGGTGAGCTTATGGAGTTCTCATGGGATGCCACGAGTCTATCTTGCGCAGCGGACCCTTAGCACTCATTTGTCACATGCTTATTTGACATGGTATGAAGAGAATTTGGGACCGATGAGGGAGACTTTGTATGACTTGAGACGGAGATTGGTCCCTAACATATCTTCGAGCCGTTTTCTCGTAGACAAGGAGGCTTTGGGGATTTCTCTAGACGTTAGCTGAGGAGAATCCTCCTAAGAGGATGGAGCGGAAGTTGAAGGGTAAGGCGATCGAGGAGGTTCCCCCATCAAGAAGAAGTATTTGCCTTATTTTAAGAGAGAGAGTAAGAAGAAACCGACTCGACGAGCTGCCAAGAAGAAAGACGGAGATGAGGGGCCTAGTGCCAAGGAGTAGACCTTATATGTCCGAGTATCCACCCACAGTCATATGCGGACACATTAGTTATTTATTTTGTCTTTTAATTTTTTAGTTTCTTTGCAAGTTATTTAGTCAATAGTATAGTCGAGCTTAGACTCATCAAATAAGTGTAATCATGCATTGATTGTGGGAACGAAAAAAAAGTTTATTGCTTTAGTAAAAACAGATTGGATTTTTATTTATTTTTTTGGACCGCGCCGATTAAGGCTGCCTACGTTCCCCTTTTACAATGAGAATCAAGGGGCTCAGTCGTCGTAGTTCATTTTCATCAAGCTACTGTTTTTTAGAAAGGGAAGATAGAAGCGGGACAATTTTTATTTTATTTTTGCTCTAACTTTTGCCTAGACCGCCCTTTACGGGTTTTCAATCTAGCGAGCTTTGAACGCACCCTTTCTTTTGTTGCTAGACCGCCCTTTGCGGGTTTTCAATCTAGCGGGCTTCTTTTTGCGTTTTTTTTTTTTTTTTTTTTTTTTTTTTTATTTAGAGGGGGAGGAAGAGCTTAATCATAGTAGCGTCTCGAGCTTGCCGAGGTTGGTGGGCTCCTTGAATTCGTTGCCATCCAAATCGCCATTTTAACCGCTCCACCCGAAAATATCTTCTTGATCACATACGGCCGGTCCATGTAGGGGCCCACTTCCCAAGAGGATTGAACTTGTTGGGAAGTTGCCGCTTCAAAACCAAATCACCTTCCTTAATGTCTAAGGGCTGCACCTTTTTGTTGAAAGCCCTTGTCGTCCGTCTCCCGATAGGCACCTGATATGTTCCATGGCTTTGAGTCTACGCTCATCAAGTGTGGCCAATCGATCATATCTCCGCGGAGCCATTCAACTTCTGCTACTTGATTCTCTAATAAAATTCTCAAAGACGGGACCTCCAACTCAACCGGGAGTACTGCCTCCATCCCATATGTCAGAGCAAAAGGAGTTTCGCCTGTAGCTGTACGAACGGAAGTTCTATATCCCCAAAGTGCCAATGGTAGTTTCTCGGGCCAGTCCCTACCTCGAATTGCTGTCTTTCTGATTATCTGCTCAATCGTTTTATTAGCTGCCTCGACTGCTCCGTTGGTCTGAGGCCTATAAGGGGAAGACTTGTGTCGGGTGATCTTGAACTCTGCCAGTAATCTGTCACAATCTCCGCCGAAGTGGGACCCGTTGTCCGAGATAACCTCATTTGGTACTCCATATCTGCACATGATGTCCTCCTTAATGAACTGCGCCACCTTTTTGGAAGTCAACACCTTGTAAGATTTTGCCTCGATCCACTTGGTGAAGTAATCCACTGCTACTAGTACAAAACAATGCCCATTGCTTCCCGGCGGTGTAATCTTGCCAATCACATCAATCCCCCATGTCGCAAATGGCCAAGGGGTTACCATGCTGTACAACTCGTGAGGGGGTACATGGTTCAAATTGGAACACAATTGGCATTTGGGACATTTCCGCACAAACTGGATGCAGTCGGCTTCTATAGTGACCCAATAATAACCCAACCGTGTGATTTTCTGTCTCAACATTCTAGCATTCATGTGTGGACCGCACAAACCGTCGTGTACTTCTTCCATGATCACTTCTGCTCGTTTCGCGTCTACACAGAGTAACAGGAGACCATCGTAGTGTCTTTTGTACAACATATCATCTAGTAGAACAAACTGTCCGGCCAATCGCTTCAATGCCTGCAAACTTTTGGCTTTCACGTCACCTAGAAAAGACACATTACCCTTCTTGAGATACTCATAAATCCATGCGTACCACGGATCCTTATTCTCCTCGACGTCGCCTTGAATCTCGCAACGGTAGGCTTCATAGCAAGCAAGCGGGATTCTCTCTTCGGCCAACTCGAATGGTTTTACCGTACATTCCGTGAGGGATCTCAACCAAAGAAGCCAGTGTAGCTAAGGCGTCGGCAAATCTATTTCGTCTCTCGGGTAGATAATGGAATGTCACTTCCTTGAATTGCTTGACAAGCTCTTCCATATGAGTCTGATACTGTTGCAAGTAGGGATCAACGGTCTTCCACTTCTTAGACGTCTGATTGATAATTAAAGCTGAGTCTCCATATACCTCCAACTCCTTTACATTACGCTCCAAGGCTGCTTCTAAACCGGCTATGCATGCCTCGTATTCACCGCGTTATTGGTGGTTGTAAAATTCGGCTTGATGGCGATGGGGGTGTGCTCATCTTTGGGATCGACCAAAAGGATTCCTACTCCGTCGCCCTCTTGTTCGCGGCCCCATCAAAGAATAGTTGCCATCTCTCTTCCGTATCAATGCTACAAATCCCCTCGTCCGGGAAATTCCGGTTCAAGCCCCTGTTCTTCGTACTTGGAAATTCTCGCTAAATGATCTCGCCATGGCTCTCCCTTTAACTGCTTTTCTCGGCACATAGGTGATATCGAATTCCCCTTAAATACCGACCACTTGGCTAATCTCATGGACAGAGAAGGTTTGTCAAACAAATACTTAATGGGGTCCATCTTCGATACTAGCGTAATCGGGTGTGCAGACAAGTAATGCTTCGAGCTTATTAACCACCCAAACTAGCCCTACAAGGTGCAGTCTTTCTTTTCCAATGCCGAGTAATTTAGCTCACTCCCTTGCAACTTTCGACTAACAAAATAAACGGCGTTCTCTACCCGAGAGTCCTTGGCTTTGCGCCAAAGATAGCCCCAACGGCCGTATCGGTTATCGTTAGGTACAATAGCAATGGTTTCTCCGAATGTGGGGGCGAAGGATAGGGGATTGACCAAGTATCTCTTGATTTCCTCAAAGGCTTCTTGACATTTCCAGTCCCCAATCTATGCTTGCGGTCTTCTTCATCAGTCTGAAGATCGGCTCACACATGGTAGTTAATTGATTAATGAAGCGGCTGATGTACTGTAACCGTCCCATGAATCCCTTGACTTCCTTTTCTGTGCGTGGTGGCTTCATCTCCATGATGGCTTGAATTTTTCTTGGGTCTGCCTCAATCCCTCGTTCAGTGACCATGTAGCCCAGGACCTTTCCTCGAATAACTCCAAATGTACACTTGGCAGGATTCAGACGCATTGCGTGCTCACGCAGCCTGTCGAAGAACTTCCTTAAGTCAATAAAGTGCTGACCTTCTGACCCCTTGGAATGAATGATCATATCGTCGACATACACCTCAATCTCCTTGTGGATCATGTCATGGAATAAATGCTGTGACCGCCCTCTGGTATGTAGCCCCTGCATTCTTCAATCCGAATGGCATTACAGTGTAACAGTATGTTCCCCAAGGTGTAGTAAAAGCCGTCTTCTCTTGGTCCGCCTCTGCCATCTTGATCTGATTATATCCCGCGAAACCATCTACAAAAGACTTGACCTCGTAGTGAGCAGTGGCGTCTACTAGCATATCGATATTGGGCAGTGGGAAGTCGTCCTTCGGGCTAGCCTTGTTGAGATCACGGAAGTCAACACAAACTCTAACCTTGCCATTCGATTCGACCGTCACAATATTAGATAGCCACGTCGGATATTCAATAACTCGATAAAACCCACTCGGAGGAGCTTCTCTATCTCTTCTTTAACTTGTAGAGACCATTCTCGCTTAATGCGACGCAATTTCGCTGATGTGCTTGGCATCCGGTGTCGGCGGTATTCTGTGCTCTACTATCGAGTTATCCAAATTTCCCCGCATATCCTTGTATGACCATGCGAACACATCCGAATACTCCTTAAGCAGCTCAATCAACGCTTCCCTTTCAGTCCCTTCGAAGAAACTTCCAATCTGTGTCTCCCTCGGCTCTTCTTCCGTTCCCAAATTAATACGTGATAACACCTCATCGGCAGCTTGGGCCCGACCTTCCTTTTTGATTGATAACTTGCTTAGAAACTTCTTTTATGTATTCATTGTTTAGTGTGTCCGCTTCTTCTAATGAGTCATTATTAACTAAGTTAATTTGATTAAGTTGAGCATTATTTTTAGTTAATTTATCATTAAGAAGATTGGCTATGAGGGGATACTCGGAAAGATCTAGATTTTCATTCATAGCGAAAGGGAAAACAACATTTGCAACTAACTCATAGTCTTCTGACGTGAGGTCATCAGACTTGGAAGACGACTCAAACTCAAAAGAAAACACATCAGACTCAAACAAAACAGACGACTCTGAAGAAACAGAGGACTTGGGGGAATCAGGGGGAGACTCGACAGGAGGCATCGCCCACTCTCTTCAACCATGTATTCCTTCGTGGCTACGGGTCCGCCAAATACGCACCAATTCTTCAGCTTTCCAACCATGGGTGTCACCAACGTCCTTGGATCCGTATCATCTGCCATTTCTGCCCCAATGACTGCAACCATATCGTCTTCTATATTCAGATTCCCCAAATGCTGCAACAGGTTCTGACCATCCCACTCTTCTGCATCCTCTGAAACTGTAATGTCCTCAATCATCGGCTCATCCAAAGATACCTGCCCTAGCTGATCGGCCAACCCATCTTCGGTCTTGATGACGTATCGGCTCTGGACTGTGACAACCTTGCCTCTCTTCTGACGTGGATCCATGAGAACCGTCTTCAGCTTCGACCTATCAACTTCTGTATCCCTGAAAATTTCAAAACCCTTCTGTAGCCTGCCTGTATGATCAAACCACGGCTCACTAAACTCCATGCAAGAGAATTCTTCACCCTCCTTGACAAAGTAACTGTTGAGGGAAAGACGGTATGGCCTCATCTCTCGCTGCTGGTAGGGCAGCTTCACCCTTTTGATGTATTCAATTCTTTCCATCTCGGCTTTATCTTCGGGAGTAAGAACGTAGCCTAGACCCTGGTAGCTGCGGTGATCGATAGCCTCCACTATTTTCGTGGGTCCTTGGAGATGCCTGCCAAGCCCCAGTCCTGGTACAAATCCCATGTTTCTCATCATTCTTATAGCCGGCCGTACTCTGTCTGATGTCTTTGTGAGATCTACCGCGCAAACTTGTGCTTGTGCTATTAGCTGAAAACCGCTGAACATAGAACTACCCTCTTCGTGCTGAATCTGTAGGACCGGCTTTCCCCCAGTGCTTGTTCCTTGAGATGTTACCAGATCGCTGTAAATAACTGTCACCTGATCGCCCGACTGGAATTTCACACATTGATGCAATGAGGAGGGGACTCCATTCATCTGATGCAACCATGGCCTACCCAGCAGCATGGTGAAGGTGGAAGGTATGTCTATGACTTGAAACTCAGCAATCATAGTAGTGGTCCCGCAAGTAAGGGGCAAACTGATTATTCCCAACACTGACCGGCTAGTAGAATCGTATCCTCGCACGGAATGAACTGAAGGTCTCAAATACCGTGGGACTTAGATCAAGGACGTCCATCATCCTAGAAGGCAGTATGTTCACCGCAGAACCGTTGTCTATAAAAATACGTGGCAACCTCTTTCCGTTGACTTCAATAGTGATGTGCAGTGGTTCATTATGATCCGATCCAAACTCCGGCATGTCCAACTCTGAAAATGTAATGATATTCCCAAAGTGTATGTTGCCGATCATCTGTGTTACATCTTACGGCTTTGTATCGACGGCACCAAAGTTGCAGTGAGATTCTGTTCCAACATCATCCTATGGGCATATGAGGACGTTAGCAAGGACCATAAGGATATATTGGCTTGAGTTAGCTTCAGGCTGCGTGAGGATAGGGTCTTCTTTATCGGGATTTACTATTTCGGTTTTCGGACCAAACACTTTCTTCGCCCCTTTATCTTCCTCGGTTGATACACCTTTCCGGACCTCGTGAGTAGACTAACCCCATTCTTCTCCATATCGGATACTTCTGCGTGAATTTCACCAACGAGAGAGGTTTAGGACTCTCTTCCACATAACTACCATTTAACGAGGCAACTTCTCTAGACAGGTTCCTCAAAAGACAGCAGATATAACAAGAAAATTCTTTATAAATTGAACTCGAATTACAACCGACACAACCGCCTACGGCGTCCGTCACAGCAGTTATTCGGATCGGTGAGGTCTTTCTCTACCATAGCAATGTTACTACCAACTATCTTACTAGGATTTTCTACCTTCCCTTCGATGATGAGTTTCGCACGGCCCTCTTCAAAGCGAAACCAAGATACTCGGACAAATTTGGCACGAACAATCCCTTTCTGACAACAGCTGAGAATACATCTTCTGTTGATAGCCCCAGTTTCTCAAAAGCATCTTCCATCTCTACCAAGCTGATAAAATTACCTTCCACCATGTGGATCTTGTTGTTAGGGAGAGGATTCCCCACAACGTTTGGAGACTTCGGCTTCTCCACCTTACCTTGCCGAATCAAGTCTTGTACCAAACGCAGGCCGAAGGCGTGTCAGTAGTGTGACCCTTGTACTTGTGGTAGTGGCAGTATTTGGAAGCATCTAAGTCTTCTCTTGGGTTTAACGGTTCATAATTCTCAAGCGGCTTGACCAAGCCCTTCTTTACTAGTACTTCGAAAACCTTGCCCATTGGCATTCCAAAATCGTCAAACACATCTCTATCGCGGTGAACATTGTTATTCCCCTCATTACGGCTTGAACATCCAAAGCGGCTTCTCCTTGCACATAACTTACTTGCCCCACTGGCTCTTTCTTTGCTACGGTAGTGGCGGGAGCTCTATAGCGGAACGAATTGTGCGGCCCGGTGTCCTTCGGTGGAGTGATCCCGGTGATGCCACTTTCATAACGTACGCCCGAATCCACCATCTCCCTAAGATTGGGAAAGTATCCATTACCAAGCTGCCAACTTGTGTCCGGGCAACAAGCACTTGTAAAAAAATCTGTTTTGTTCATTCTCCTTGGGCGGATCTTGAATTTCGCTCAACTTATCATTCCAACGCTTGTAGAAGTCATAAATCGACTCTCCATTCTTTTGAAGCGTGTGCTCCAAATCAGCCCTATTCACTTGCCAATCCATGTTTGCTTGATACTTTTCAGAGAACACCCTACTAACCTTGTCCCATGTGTCCCTTTCCTCCTCATTCAACTTCGTAAACCAACGGAGAGCGGCCCTTCCAATGTGCTTTATGGAACATTCTTGCCATCTGCTCGGGTGTACAATCTTTAGCCCTCATTGCCAACGTATAGCCTGTCTAAATGTGTCTTTGGGCAAGTGACTCCTCCAAACATAGCCATCTTGGGCATCTTGAAATCTTGAGGTAGGGGTGCAACTTTGCTCGGATTAAGCATCTTGATGGGGGACACACCTTGCTTTCCCATTTGCTCGGTCAATGCCTTCACTTGTTCAATCAACGCTAACACAGTCGGGTCTGTAGCAATGCTGGGGTTCTGCATGGCAGGAGGTTGAGTAATGGTAGGGGAGGTGGAGTAGGTAGGGATATGGTGACCGGAATAATTGAAGGGTAAAGTGGGAGGGGGTAGATTAGCAAAGTGGTTCTTGGGTGTGTTGGCAGGAGGTTGATAGGGTCCTTTGGACTTGCTTGAGCTCCCATACATGACAGGTGGTGGAACATTATTGTAGTTGCTTGGAACATAGTTGGGTAGAGGGAAGGTAGGTGCATTGGGATTGGCGGGATTAGGAGTATTGACAGTTTCATCTTCAACATCGACTACTTCATTCCCCATCAAGATAACCTTATGTCCCCTTTTACTGAGTTCCTCAACAAAATGATCCTTCAGCTCTTGATTGTGGTTCTTCAAAGTGCGATTCTGCTCTTCAAGTTTCTCAACCCTCATGGTCAAACCGGCAAAGTAGGCATGCAGAGCAGGCGGAATGTCATTGAAGTCGAGGTTGGCAAGACCTTCCATTGAAGTGACTGGTGTAGAACTGGTTGCAGAGGCAGCAGGTGCGCTTGGAGTAGTTGATGGAGGCAAGGTTGTCATTGTCGAATGAAGAACGCGGCCCGACCTTAGCTCTGCGGAAGTATCAGAAAAGACTCGGTTTTAGGAGAGGGGTTGACTCAATGCAGTGTACTAGCTTAAAAAAATTTTATTTACAAAAGCTTGGTACATTTTAGTCCTACAAAGGTTGGAAGGGATACCCCTTTTTCGCAACTAACTAGATATCCTAAAGTGGTGAATCCTAACGACTAACCTTCTCGCATAGACAATTAATGTGATTTTTATGAAAAGTACTACAAACTAATGATAGGCCAAGATCTTTTAACAATAACTAACTCGTCCTCACATAGCACGTCCTTTAAAAGGAAATCAATTTTTAGTGCTCTTAATCTCTCGATAGATCTTGACTTATCATTGGTTCGTGGTGACTTAACGTAAAGACCTCATTAATTGTCTATATAAAAAAGCTAGTCAAACCAACCGGTCATATGGAGTGTATTCCTAAAAAAGTGGGTGACGCAAGGGTTAGGTTTTAGGTTCCCACCGTGCAGCCGAAGCGCACTGATGAGTGGATGGCCAAGTGAGACTCGGAAGGGAGGAGACATGATCACCACACTTCCCGCACTTTGGCTTCTCCGAAGGGTAAAAGGGTGTCTGTGCAGTGTGACACGGACTCTAGTGGTAGTGTGAGGTAGAGAAATCTAATTCCTTTTAGAGAAAAAAGAGAAAGATTTTTTATTTACATGAAATGCATGCATGCAATG
The DNA here is from genome assembly GCA_022495995.1 of Adenophora triphylla var. japonica. Classification (NCBI taxonomy): domain Eukaryota; kingdom Viridiplantae; phylum Streptophyta; class Magnoliopsida; order Asterales; family Campanulaceae; genus Adenophora; species Adenophora triphylla. The sequence goes on along the minus strand of JAFEMH010004891.1, from coordinate 51,455 downwards.
CAACAGTTAAGAGTAAAGAAAATAAAAAAGAAAGCACAATACAACACCACAAAGGAAAACGAAAGTCTGACCCACTTAGTTTGAAAAAATTTCAAAACAGTCCCCAGCAGAGTCGCCACTGTGAATACCCCGTCCCGATGCAACGCGCATTCGGAAGTTTCAAATAATTAATCATATAATGTCGAATCGAAATGGGATATTCATTTAGTGACACTCGATTTAAACCATATTAAAAATATTAATTTAAATTTTGAGAGTCGCCACGCCACTTTGATATAGCCCAAAGCTTTGAAAAAAGGCTAAACAGTTAATTGGGTTCGGGGGTCAAGTTACAACAGAAGAAGAAACGCTATCACTCCTATTGCCCGACGAATCGGTCTTTCTAGCATGTGGGGTGTTGGTTGTGTGCGGTGTTTACGGGAATAGATAGAAGAAGCGGGATCATGCATAAGGAGGAGGGGAGAGAAAGAATTTATTGATGATCACACCCTAGAACCTTTGAGTTAGGCCCTCGGAAGGTGCACTAATCAACGTTCATCCTTGGGGGATTGTTGATCATGGGATAATTATAACTAAGGTGGAAGGAAAGAAATAGTTCCTAGATCCATTGGGTTTCTTTGGACGAAACCTTAGATCATCCTCTGCTATGAACAATTAAATATATTAAAACAACCCTAAATCTAGCATATATGGCATAAGCAAGAGATAAAGCAATTAAAATATATTAAGCATGCAAACAATAATAATAAAGACAATAATAAAGAACAAGAATATTAAAAAGAGGGTCTTACCAATTGTAGCAAGACTTGGAGGTCGAATCTTGGCGATTCGAGAGGAAAAGAGGAAATAAAGGTTAAAGCAAGTATGGCTTGCTTCTCCCGGAGAAATTATGTTGGGAATATGGGGAGCCGGGCACCCCTATTTATAATACCTCGGTACCTGGGCTGGGCTTATAAAGGGTCGATCGGCCCTAGGATGGAAGGGTCGATCGGCTCTAAATAAAAGGGTCGATCGGCCAATGCACGGGCAAAGGGCCGATCGGCTCTTCCAACTGGCGTCCTTTCCAAGCTGACAGTGACGGCGCAGTACGGAAGAAGTTAATGACTTTTTTAGGGTTAGGGTTTCTTTAGGGCTTTTTATTAATTAACCGGGCCAGGTATTTGGAATACCTTTTTTCGGACCGGGTACTAACACTAACCTCTCTGCTCTCATTCGGCTCTCCTCAGAATCATTTAGGACCGCTGGATAGTCCCTGCTCTGCTCCTCAACATGACTGTGAAGCTCACCCAGCTCATATCCATTCCCCTTCTTGTCTCGGGGAATGAAACCAAGCAACTCCATAAAATCTGCATCAGTAGGAGGCTGGGGATCAGCAATAGGCGCTGGCTCATCCAAATAAAGAGGCTCAGCAGTGAAGGGCAGGCCCGTGATAACTGTAAAGTCGTATGGCGTGACCGTCGCCTCCCCCAGGAAAAATGAAAGGAATGGGTAGTCTCCCACCAGAACTCCCGGAATGCTCTCATCAGCTCAACACTCCTCTGGGTATCCCCTATGGCTTTCGCCATCTCGAAAAACTGTCCCAATCTAGCACCATAAACCATGCCCTTGGGCGAATGAATCAACTCCTAGCTGCTGGGCAAGCTGTCCCACAACCTGCCAATCACCTCCGGAGAGCCCCGGGTACGCAGTCTCTACAGGTAAACACAGCGCAGGTATGAATATCTCATTTTTTCTCCTTAAAAACATGTCAATCAATGTTCATACTTGTCCAGTTCACATAAAAAAAGAGGTCATTTTTCCTATTTGAATCTGTTTTACCCCTTTTTCAAACAAAATTAGGTTAAATCATATAGCATGCACTCATAATCCTTTCCTAGTTCAGTTCACGCAGTTAATTCATAATTTCACATGCAAAGCTCGAATCTTTTTGGCATAAAATTCAATTTCAAATCAATAAAAAGCAAGGGTTACAGAAAATACCGTGGATTTCTTCTCGGTCGCAGAAGTATGCTCTTTAAGGTGAGGATAAAACTCTCCCCTCACAGCTAGCGAGATGAATGGCCTTTGATTTCGATGAATTCCTTTCCGACGAGCAGCTAACTCGGCTTGTTGAGGACCTTTCTTCGTAGGGCCTGATCTAGGAGGCATTGTCCCAAGAGGAATCCGAACCAAGCCCTTGATTTCCCTTGATTTCGTGCGTATCACTTTGTTTTTCTCTCAAGCTGTTCGTCTCCCTCTCAACCGTGGTTTTCAAATGGCGACTGTTCAAGGTTTTAAAAGGGTCTGTGGCCCCCTAGTCATAATTTTCAAAACCACCCCTGTGGTTTGCTGTTTTTGAACTTTAACCCCTATGGCATACTTTGTGATTCCCCCCGCAGGAACAATAATCAACTGAGCATAGTCGAATCATGAGGACTGTCCCTCAACCAAAATCAAGACAAAGAATCCAAATCTAGCAGTCTCCCCAGCAATGTGCATCAAGATCATCGGCCCCGCCGCCAAGTTGTTAACGAAATCCGCCTTCCATGGTAATCTAGCAAACAAAGTTCATGTCCCATCGAACAAAGTTCATGACTCCAAAGTCAGCCAATCATCAACAAAAACCGTCTCTTGCACGGCACACCAGCTTTTCATCAACAGTGGTATAAGACCCTCCGACAGCCACAATCATCAGCAGTTGTAGCTTAAGACCCTCCGGCAGCTACAACCCCCCGCGATCATCAGCCGTAGCATCAGTCCCTCCGGCAGCTACAAGTAAGCACATCACATGTATGAAATCATATCTCATTCAAATTTTCAAATCATCATGTCTGGTATTCTCGAAAATCTTTTCCTTCAGCTCATCTCGCACAACCGGGTTCAGAAGCCTTCTAACAGTCTTCCATCGGGTTCAGACGCCTCCTAACAGTCTTCCATCGGGTTCAGACGCCTCCTAACAGTCTTTCATCGGGTTCAGACGCCTCCTAACAGTCTTCCATTCGGGTTCAGACGCCTCCTAACAGTCTTCCATCCGGGTTCAGACGCCTCTTAACAATCTTTCATCGGGATCAGACGCCTCCTAACAGTCTTCCATCGACATCAGACGCCTCCTAACAGTCTTCCATCGGGTTCAGACGCCTCCTAACAGTCTTCCACCGGGTTCAGACGCCTCCAAACAGTCTTCCACCGGGTTCAGACGCCTCCCAACAGTCTTCCACCGGGTTCAGACGCCTCCTAACAGTCTTCCACCGGGTTCAGACGCCTCCCAACAGTCTTCCATCGGGTTCAGACGCCTCCCAACAGTCTTTCATCGGGTTCAGACGCCTCCTAACAGTCTTTTACCGGGTTCAGACGTCTCCCAACAGTCTTCCACCGGGTTCAGACGCCTCCAAACAGTCTCATTTGGGTCAGACACCAATGAATAGTCTGAACTACGACCGACTTGATTCCATCCTAGGGATACGTAGGAATCCTTTCTCCAAAGGTCCAGCCATCCGATCTCACCAATCATTGTCCAGCCATCCACCATATCCCCAGTCGCTCATTGGGATTGGGTCTTTTCTTATCGACAACCTCACTTCTTCCATAAGTGACGTTGCCGATAGGCTCTGTAAGTACGCCAATCCAATTCGCGACCCTTTATAGGTGCATTTTAATACGATAAATTGCACTAAGGGGCATTTTGGTAAATTCCCGGTCCATTCCAAGACTTCCGAAAATATTTCATAAGTTTCTCGCGAAGGAAGTACTTTTTAGTACTTTGCTCATGCAAAAGGACCTACAAGGAATAAACCAATTTTGGACCTTTTGGGTATTAACCTGGAATGTTCCAGAATCAAGTTTTGGCGCCAAAAACGGTTAGTGACATGTTGTGTCACGCGACAACTCGAGCCATGGAAAGTGGTTGCAGGAGGTCGTACGACACAATGTGCCCATCATAAGCAGCCTATAAATAAGACCCTCCCCCTCTCATATTGGGATCCCACTACCATTTAGATCCTCCATCAACCACTCCTCCCAAGCTCAACTAAGGCTCAGAAGCTGCTTGCTGAAGAGTTCTATACCAGACTTGGTATAGAATTCGTGGACACTACAAGGGTAACTCACCAATTCCCTACTCTTCTCTCTTAGACTTGTCATTTTCATAATTCAATTCTCATATACTCATCTGATTCAGTAATTCGACTCCATCTGTCTTACTAACTGAAATCCAATCACAATCTCTCTGTTTAATCGTTTGGTTTTGTATAATTTCATGCTTATGAATTGATCATTGCTAGAATTGTTGTTTGATTCCCAAGGGAGTGTGGATCTCCCCATATCCACACCCCCTTGGTTGAATAATTGTTTAATTACGTATTTCTGAAGCTCAATTGTTAATATAATTAGATCTGTGTTGGTTTCTGTTCATCTGGTGTTCAAGCTGTGAGATCTCTGCAGATGGACATCCTGTGTCACGCGACACAACGTGCCTGGGTGGATCCTGTGTCACGCGACACATCCAGCCATGCATGTTATGTGTCACGCGACACATCTTGTCTGTTTGCAGAGATCCTTTTTCAGTTGTAATCTGTTTTGATTTCTGTAATTGGGATGTGGCCTCCCTAATCAAATGGCTCACAAGTTGTAAAATCTCATTTCAATCAATAAAATTCATTTTGCTACACTTGTTTGTCATCATTGTTTGCACACACTTTGAATGTTTGGATGTTTAATTAGAAAAACTCGTCCACGGACGAGGAGTGTTGGGTGAACTCTCGGTTCTTCCCAACACGTAACCTGACCCCCGGACCCAAATTCTCTTTTCAAAGGTTTTCAATGTTTTCTTTAAAACGGCGCGGCGACTCCTAAAAAATTCATTAATTTTTCGGCGAGCGTACATTCAGACGCCGTCCTTTCTCATCGCATTAAATGCTTTGGCGTGTTTCCAAGACGTGTTAGACATCGTGCACCACGCCCCATCATTGTACTATTTAATCAGCGGATATATGAAGCGACTCTTGCCACGTCAACGTCCTTTCGTATTCGTTTATACCGAGGTAGAGCACTACTTCCTCCTCATCATAGCCGATATAGGAATTCGAGGGCCACTGAACGGTATAAACCGTAATACGAACATGGGCTAGTCCGGGCAAGACCCAAATGGATTGGGTCATAAACATAATCCACATCTCATATACGATGAAGGGAATGGGCCTTCCCTACCTTCCTCGTTTTGCCTCCTCGTCATTTCCCCTATGTCATCATGAACATAGCAGGCGTATGACCAAGGCCCAGTAAGCACCGAGGAAGGCCTCCCTCCAAGGCCGAGCAAGACTCCCTTGGCGACGAGGAGACCTCCTCGGCTATCAAGCAAAGGAAATGGGTTTCTCCATTCTCCTCATAACTTCTCCTCGGCATCAACATAAGACGACCTGGCTGAGACAACGAGGAGCCTCCTCCTCGGTGCACGTGCAGAATTGTAGTTTATACTATCCTATTTAAATTGGGACATTGAGCAGTTATAATCCTCCTACGATTGTAACCACCTCTCATACAAATTCAGGTCCAACAAGGACTTATCAAGTATAATCCTCCTAGGATTGATATCTTTTCTCTTAGCAATCTAATTCAACATGGATTATATAATGCTATACCTAAAAATACAAGCCATAATTTACATTATTTGGTACGTTATCTTTTGACCCTAAACTCTTGTCAATTGATTCCTCTCTCTCACAAAGCAAATACTTACTCTCACTCCGGAGGGCCTTCGCCGGAGAAGCTCCGGCTTAGTTTACGTGTTTGTTTCTCTGTTTCAAGCTATTTAATCGTTGAAATATAACCTATCGCTAAATTTGGACTGATCCGAACGGTTTTGACATCATCATTAACAATAATTATTAACAATAATTATGAAGATAGAAGAAGCCAACTCCCAAAATCACGTTAATTTTTAGTATCTAATTTATATGTGATTGACTTAATTCACAATTCCAACAGAATGTTCTCATTTGAAAAATAGAGTCACTCTTATATACTATCAAATTTCACTTATTAAAATAATTATCTTTAAGAAACTTCAGAATTAAACATTATTTAGTAAATAATATTTTTCTTAAAATAGTAGACATTAATCAGGATAAATTTTAGGAACGATTCAATTTTTATATGCATCCTTAAAAAGTGTAATTAATATTTCAAATTAAGAACTACTCCCTCCGTCCCACCTTATTACAAACCATTTTTCCGGGCACGATAATTAAGAAATATTATTAAGATAATGAAAATGTGTGGTAGGAAATGAAGAGAGAGAATGAGTGGAGTTGGTTGAATAAATTGTGTGGTAGGAAATGAAGAGAGAGAATGAGTGGATGGGGTAGGGTGAATATAAAATAATAAATTTATTTCCATTTTGGACAGTTTGTATTCACGTGGGACGGAACAAAAAGGAAATAAGTTTGTATTCACGTGAGACGGAGGGAGTATTTCTTCATTTCATATCAAACAATTAACCAAAATTAACAATATTATGTATTTATTTTTGTTGCCTTTCTATACACCGTCCAATCCAAACTAAGTGATCATAATAATTTGATACACATATTAAAAAAATACATTTGATATCTTTAAAAGAAAATAGTCACTCAATACAATATGAATCATTAATTTCTGAAAATTTAAACTCACAACAATGAAAATATAGGCTTCATGTATTTGCTTTAAATTTTATTGTTTTTAATAGTGTAATTTTAATACTCCCTTCGTCCCAATATGTTTGTCTCATTTGACTTTTTTGTTGAACTTTGACCACAAATTTATGAGAGATTAATCATGTTCATGAAATTCTAAAAGTTGTTGTTGTTAATATTATTAATGGTGAATCAATAGGAATTTTTAGAATTTCTTGAACATAATTAAATTGTCATATATTTGTGGTCAAAGTTCAACTAAAAAGTCAAATGGGACAAACATTTTGGGTCGGAGGGAGTATATTTTTTGCAATGTAAAATTTGATCCCCTCACTATAAATCCTAGATCCGCCAATGAACAAAATCATGAAACAACACTTTTGGTTGGTTCCGCTCAAGTCTTCAGTTTTTTAAGAAAAATCATATGTTCCATTTCACTTGATATTGATTTTCATTTTGATTCGTCGCATTTCACTTGCACAAAATCTAGGGAGAAACGCGTTTCTCCATAAGTTATGGAGAAACGGGTCCCGACATGTCGCGCGACAATGAGCTAGATAGCCAGAAACCTATGAAAGTGATATCCAGAAACCTTCAAATGAATATCCAGAAACCTTCAAAATGTTTCTGGATATACATTTGAAGGTTTCTGGATATCCAGAAACCTTCAATAGCAATTTCTGGATATGCCCTAACACATTTCTGGATATGCACCTAACAGCTTTTACGGATATGCACCTAACAGTTTACGGATATACATTTCACATCCTTCCTGGCTATCAAATACAAAGCTTCGGATATCAACCGCAAAGCTTCGCTATCAAATGCAAAGCTTCCGGATATCCGAAGCTTTTGGTCTTGGCCTTGGGTTTTTTTTTCTGGTTATCAAATGTAAAGCTTCTGGCTATGAAAAACACGTTTCTCCATAGTTATGGAGAAACGCGTTTCTCAGCAGACGCACTCTTTCACTTGACACTACATAAAATGAAAAATTTTTATACTCACAATATCAGTCAAATTACTATTGTCTCACTCATTCTCTCTCTTATTTTACTTTTCCTGCTTTCAACATCATCTTCAACTAATTCTCTTTCTTATTTTTTCTTAATTTTTATGTCAAAAAATTGATCTCAAGTGAAGCGTAACAGAGGGAATATATAGTCTAGTAATCTAGTTTATTTGTTAAGGTAGTCACTTTTTTTAAACAAAAAAAAAAAAAAAGTTAAAAGTAACCTTCTTCTTTTTTTTTTTTTTTTTTTTTTTTTTTATTAAAGTAGAATTGAGTTGAAGATACTCATAGCAAGGCTTAACATGGAGCGTAGCTGTTGTGTGGTTATGTTATTGTTTTTGGTAAAGTGTTATTGGTGTGTCGATAATCCTATTGTTGGTGTATTAGAGAAAGTAGGACACTCTGTTTTTTTGTAGTTCAAGAATATGCCATTTATCAATGATTGACAATGATTGACGTTGTTTTACTTTGTAAAACTCTTTTGAAGTGCACTAGTTAGTTTGATCAAAATTTTGGTGTATCTTTGTTTCTTATTAATGGAACTAGTATATTATACTCTATTTTTTAGACCTGTTATCATGTACCTAGAATGTGTGCAAAGAAAGTAAAAAAATTGTGCAAAAAAAGACAATGTCTATCATCCGCAACACAATCAACTTTGATTTCACCACATCTAAAAACAATGTGTACAAACATCCAAAAGATATACCTTCAATACACTACATAATACAAACCATTGGTCATTAATCAAAGAGGTCATACAAAAGATAATTGTTTCTTGTTACAAACCAAATTCATGTTTGTTCCAGTATATGACCAAAAAGACCAAAATATTTCATAAAAAAAAAAGAGTTCAAACTAGACTAGATAGATACTACTTTTTATCATCCTTGCTGGAATTGGATTTCATCTTTGCTGCAGCCTTTAAAGAACTTAAAACAATACATATACGCCCATTCCACATAAAAGATGCAGCAATAACTGATGTAAAAGCAATTGTTGTTGAGATAGGCTTGGCATTGTCTTTCTTTAACCGGGTGCCAACCTAATGGCACTATCTAGAGACAAGCTGCTTGAAATGTTTCTTCCTTTCTTGGGCATTTTGTTCACTGCATCACCTTGTGACAAAGACTTGTCATTTGATCTTTGTTTAACCTGAAATTTAAATGAAGTCAGGCTACCCAAGTATTTTTGGGCTGAAGCTATCAACACAGCATGTTTTGTTGGGTTTTAGGGTTACAAACGCAGCGGAAGAACTTTATAAATCAACAAAATCCTAGCCTTGAATCCATCTAGCATGAAGAGATGAAATCATATGAAATAGATTTTACATACATTGTAGCGATTATGTTTGCTCAAAATGAATCTCAAATCAAATCTGAAATTCAACCTTTGAATTGATGTCGAACCATTGATCTTCTTCTTCCTTGTTCTAATCTTTGCGATGAATCAACGATTGCAAATCTTCAAGCTTTTGGTGATAAAGTAATCACCCTCTATCGGTAATTCACACGCGAATGAACCAAGATCTAATCTTGTAAGATTGCTAGATGATCCCCGATTGTTGAATCGATATTCAACAATCAATGGTTGTTTATGGAATTGATTTGGTTGTTTTTGATCTTTGATTCTCAATCAAAATCAATGTTTTTGTGTTTCTAAAACTTAAAAATCGTGTGTGTTAGCTGAGGCAAAAGAGTTCTATTTATACATTATAAATATCCCTAACCCTTAGGGAAAAGAGCCATTTTCCTAGCCAAAACCGAAGCCCAACAGGAGCCTTATCCCGCGCGAGACTGGCATGTCCCGCGCGATACAATGCTACGGTCAAAACTGGAGCTGAACAAAAGGCCTTGTCCCATGCGAGACTTGGCGTGTCTTGCGTGATACAACCCTTCTGTCCAATTCAAGTCGTGGAAACGAGTCGTGACCAAAAAACTACTCGTGCTGATTGAGAGCACGAGTCGTGCTCCTAGTCACGAGTCGTGACCAGCCTAATTTCCAATTTTCATCCATTTTTCATCCGTTCTTTGTGTGTGACCCTTTAGGAATTATATTTTATGTTGGTAGTGAGTTGAAACATCAACATCACAAGACATAAGTGACCTCTAGCAAGTCATTATGTCCACCCAATTAAATATAACATCAAAGCTTGATTCCTTGATAGATCAATGTCACAATCCGTTTGTCCACGATGTCATTTTGAACATGATTCATTGTCCATGTCAACTCACAATGTTCAATGCTTTCTCGATTCCAAATATGTTGATAATTCAAGTGCATTTGATCTCTATCAAATCTCTTGAGTGTGGCCACACATTTCATCAACACTATTCATCGAGGGGCCCAAGCAAACATCTCTCTCAACGAGAGGGACAAACCCCATTTTAACTTATCATTCTTTCCTACAAGAATCCAATCGTGCCAACATAGCCCTTATTTCTATCCTATTAAAGATAGTGTTAGACTACATCAAACACAATGTTCATTATGTGGAAGACGATGATAATCTCAGGTACAAATGATTTCAATGACACGACTATCATGAGATTTAATCATGACATATGTCACGACCCTAATCTTAGGTTTATGTTGCATCGTGCTTAATCATATAATTGGAGTGCATTTCCTATTATAATATGTTGCATTTGATTTGTAGCATTTATGTGTTAATTAGTATTTTATCACTTATATGCTATTTTAAATATAGGAATAAAATCAAATTAATTATTTAATGTGTAAACTAGAAATATTATGAGGGAGTAGTGAAGTGATAAGTTGGAAACTAATTAGCCATTTCATTACAATCGTTGAGGTGCTTGAGTGTAAATGGTGTAATTTATCAAAACTAATCCTTCAGCTCAACCATGGTACTAAAAACCAAAACTTAACCCCTCTATTCAAAATTTTCTAATTAATTCTAGAAAAATCCAATCGTCAACCCGTTCGTTCTGTGGTGTTCCGGAGGAGAAGGGGAACAATTCCATCCGATCAAAGTTTGTAAATTTTCATATTATTTTTCAAGTAAGTTATTATATTTTCTTGGAATTTATGTTCATTTAGTGTAGATGCTATTATTGTTGTTGTTTATTGAAAAAATGTGATTTTTTGAATTAAATTATGGAAGTTGGGAATGGAAGAAAATGGCGTTTATGAATGGAATTGGTTTAGTGTAAAATGAACTAATGAGTTGGTTTTGGGTAAATGGAAAAATGGTTTTGGGTGTGTGTTGAATTGATAAAATTATGTGCATGGATGGTTTATCCATTTTTCTTGAGTTGGGAGGCTTGGAAATGGCACTTGGTACATGGTTTTTGAGATGGAATGTGTATGGAAGGAATTGGTATGTTTTATACTGAAGTTAGTGCCTGTTTTGGCACATTAAAAACAGAGGAAAAGTGTAAACAATCTTTGGTTTTGGCCTTTGCTGAAGATCAGCTTCTGATGCTGATTTTTGCCTTTGGCACGAGTTGTGCTCCATGGCACGAGTCGTGCCCTTTGGCCACTCGTGAAAACGAGTCGTGAATTTGGATCCACCCATGCTGGATCAAATGGGGATTCAATGGTACGAGTCGTGCCATAGGGCACGAGTCGTGCCATGCCCTGTTTTGCTGAACTGTTTTCAAAGCAATGTAAGTCAAATTTTAGAACCTAGATTTCAACCAATTAAACACTATGATCAAAGTGAAATGTATGAGCAACAAAATGATGCCTTTAAATACCAATTGTGATAATTGAAAGATGTTTAAATATGGGGTTAAAGTAGGTTGGAACCATTGAACCTAACTTGTTTAAATTCCTCATATGCTTGAAGTTACATCCTTGAATGGTTAGTATATGTGTGTATACCTTATATGTTGCACCTTTTATATTGGTTCGACATCTTCATGATGTGTGATTAGGGTTCCCTACTTTGGAATCCTAAGATGATTGAATTGGTTCAAGGATGGTTTAGCCTTAGTGCTACTTGTGATTTATACTTGCTATCATTTTGATATGCTATATTGGTATGGTTCCCTACTTTGGAATCATTGTTTATTATAAGCAAGTAGGTTGTACTGTGCTTATGTTTAAAGTCCAGCTGGTACTTGTTGTTGGGCAGTGTTATGGGATTATAATGGCACCCGAGCCGAGTTCGTTATAATCCATACACTGGGTTCCCAGGTTGCCCATCCATTGGCCATGGTTTGGGTAGTGGGCTAGCTCCCCTTTTTAGGGTGTAGTCTAGTTGCACATTGGGTTTGACTTTGTGTCAGTGATCCCATTTATTGTTGTTGTTATGGGTTCCGGAACCGATTCTTCAGCTGTTGATGCTGCTCAGATCGTGATATCCTTTTGGAGGAAGAAACCTTGGCTCAGTATCCTTATAAGTGTTATATTATGCACTTATGTGTTAAATTTATATGTATATCCTTCTTTGTGTAATATATATATGTTGATTGATTGTTATATGCTTTCAAAATGTGATTGCATATCATATTGTTGCATATATAATAACTTGCTGAGATTTTTCTCACCCCGTCCTTTTATTGTTTTCTTAGATAGAGCCAAGCCAGGGGCTAGGACACATTGAGCACCTAGAGGGCGCCTAGTTGGGATTATTTTGAGAAAGGTATTTTGTAAGGTTACATTATATAAATGCATAACCTTGGGGTAGTAACCTAGAATTGATGTTGTCCTTATTTTGTAACTTCTTAAGGCTTGTAAATCTTTTTATTTGGGAAGTAGATTCCTTGGTTTGTAAAGAAATTAAGTATGGTTTGTAAATAGTTCCTACTTAAATGGTTTGTGATTGAAAGTCATTTTCATTAAAACAGGTTTTGAAAATGATAAGTTTTAGAAAGGACATTTCGATTTTTTTTTAAAAATAAAGGCGTCTTCAGGGTGTGTTCCGGGCGTGGGGCCATGTAGGACCACGGTTCGGGGCGCTTCAACATATATGACTATAAACCATGTGATAAATCTCATCGGTAGGTCATGTCCACTACCTTGTTCTCTAACAAGTACCCATAAGTGTAATGTGCATCACATGCATATAATCATCTCCATGATTATCCATTACCAACTTATATTAGTTATTCACAATAACTAGGGACGCATATTATTATAATAAACATGCAAACATATAATAAGCCAAATAAACATTCTCTATAATAAATGGTAAAGACGATTACATAGCGGTTTTAAGTTATAAGTCATACATAACTAAATGCCTAGGGCATTACACCAACAATCTCCCACTTGCACTAAGCTCCATCTATGTATCATATACCTATGGACCTAACATGACCATCATGCTTTGCTTGTGCGAGGGGCTTTATAAGCGGATCCCCAATGTTATCATCGGTTGATACTTTGCATATCTTAACGTCTCCCCTATCAATGAACTCTCGAATAAGATGGAAACGTCTAAGTATATGTTTGGATCGCTGATGTGACCTTGGTTCCTTTGCTTGTGCAATGGCACCATTATTATCACAATAAAGTTCCACCGGATTAGTGATGCTTGGAACAACTTCCAGACCACTAATGATCTTTTTGATCCAAATTGTCTCCTTAGCTGCATCGAATGCCGCTATATATTCTGCCTCAGTTGTAGAATCGGCAATAGTACTCTGCTTGGAACTCCGTTAAGCATAAACACAAATCCTGACTGCGATCGGAAATCATCTTTATCGGTTTGGAAGCTTGCATCTGTTTAACCTCTTACAACAAGATCATCTTCCATTCCTCCAAAAACCAAGAACGCATCCTTAGTCCTTCTTAAGTACTTAAGGATCGTCTTAACTGCCATCCAATGGTTTTCACCAGGATCAGATTGGTATCGACTCGTCATGCTTAGAGCATACGAGACGTCGGGTCTAGTACAAATCATGGCATACATGATAGATCTAATAGCCGAAGCGTATGGAACCTCATTCATTCTCTTTCGCTCATCAGTTGTCTTAGAATACTGATTCTTGCTAAGTGTAACACCATGACCCATTGGCAAGTTACCTCTCTTAGAATTTTTCATCTTGAATCTTCTAAAAACCTTGTCAATGTAAGTACTTTGACTCAAACCAATTGTCCTTTTAGATCTATCTCTATAGATCTTGATGCCAAGGATGTAAGCGGCTTCACCCATATCTTTCATTGAGAAGCATTTCTCTAACCAAGACTTGACAGTCTGAAGTGCAAGAATGTCGTTTCCAATGAGTAAGATATCATCGACATACAATAAGAGAAATAATACTGTGCTCCCACTGAATTTTATGTATACACAAGGTTCATCTTCATTCTTGACAAAACCAAACTCTTTGATCTTTTCGTCAAAATGAAGATTCCAACTCCTAGAAGCTTGCTTCAACCCATATATGGATCTTTGCAACTTGCACATTTTGTTAGAATTTCTTGGATCGACAAAACGTTCGGGTTGTGTCATATACATATCCTCGAGTAACTTCCCATTTAGGAAAGCCGTTTTGACATCCATTTTCCATATCTCGTAGTCATAATACGCGGCTATAGCAAACTAAATTCTAACACACTTAGCATTGCAACAGGCGAAAAGGTTTCATTATAGTCTACACCATGAATCTGCCTATATCCCTTTGCTACAAGCCTAGCCTTGTAAGCATGTACCTTCCCATCCATGTCACTCTTCTTCTTGAAGACCTACTTGCACCCTATGATTTTTACACCTTCAGGTGGCTTCAAGTTCCAAACTTGATTATCCGACATGGATTGAAATTCGGATTCCATGGCTTCTAGCCATTTCTCCGAATCAGGAGTGGACACTGCCTCTTGATAGGAAGTAGGTTTGTCATTCTCAATGACTTCCACTTCATTACTTTTTGACACGAGAAATCCATATCTCTCGGGTGCGGATCATAACCTATCCGATCTACGATGGACTTGTGGATCTTGAACCGGTTCCACAACTTCTTGTGGACTTGGATCCATCTCTACTATTGGTTTCATGTTATTTTCGGATTCTTGAACTTATTCAAGATCAATTTTACTCCCATTAGTTCCTTTATTGAGAAACTGTTTCTCAAGAAAAGTACCATATTGAGCAACAAACACTTTATTCTCATTGCGGTTGTAAAAGTAATACCCTTTGGTTTCCTTAGGGTAACCAACAAAAATAACCTTATCAGATGTAGGTACTAACTTATCAGAGACAAGTCTCTTCACATAAGCTTCGCAACCCCAAATCTTCATAAAAGACAAACTAGGTTTTCTTCCATGTCACATCTCATGTGGGGTCTTAAGAGCCGATTTAGTAGGGACTCTGTTCAGTGTGAACGCATCAGTCTCTAATGCATGTCCCCAAAAGGAAATAGGAAGGTCAACTTGATTCATCATTGAATGAACCATATCTAATAAGGTTCTATTCCTCCTCTCGGACACACCATTCCATTATGGTGTTCCGGGTGGAGTCAACTCTGAAACTATTCCACAATTTTTGAGATGATTGTCAAACTCTTGGCTCAAATATTCACCACCACGATCAGATCAAAGTGCTTTAATAGTTTTGTCAAGTTGATTTTTTACTTCATTTTGAAATGTTATAAACATCTCAAATGACTCACTTTTGGACTTCATCAGATAAACATAGCCATATCTAGATAATTCATCAGTAAATGAAATGAAATACCGAAATCCTCCCCTAGCAATGCTGCTCATTGGTCCACATACATCGGTATGTATAAGGCCCAATAAATCACTAGCCCTTTCACTACTCTTAGTGTAGGGTGGTTTAGTCATTTTTTCCAATAAACAAGATTCACATACCTCATATGATTCATAATCATGTGAGTCTAAAAGTCCATCCTTATGGAGTTTAGATATGCGTTTCTCATTTATATGACCAAGCCGACAATGCCACATGAACATGTTGTTCACGTCATTCGGTTTAGATTTCTTATTAACATGATAAATATATTCAACACTATTTTGTTTCTCAACATCAAGAACATAAAGGCCGTTAAATGAATTTGCAATACAATAGAGCATATCATTTAAATAAATAGAAAATTTCTTATTCTCAATAAGAAACTTAAATCCTTCATTATCCAAACAAGAAACAAAAATAATATTCCTACTCAAATCCGGAACATAGTAACAATTGTTCAAAACCAGTACTAGCCCACTAGGTAAAGTTACATCATATGTTCCTACGGCTAATGCAGCAACTCTTGCTTCATTCCCCACTCGTAGGTCAACTTCACCTTGTTTGAGTAGCTTCCTATTCCTTAGTCCCTGTACATTTAAACAAATGTGAGATCCACATCCGGTATCTAATACCCATGAACTAGAAATAGAAAGGAAAATATCTATCATATAGATACCTGAATCAGAAGCAATCGTATTGCCATTTTTCGCCTTTAGGCCTTCCTTATAAGCCTTGCAGTTATGCTTCCAATGACCAACTTCTTGGCAATGGTAGCAAATCGCATCCTTTTGAGAACCTTTGGGTTTTGCCTCTTCGAAATCGGCAACCTTTGCCTTAGGTTTAGCAACTTTTGCTTTACCTTCTTTCTTGAACCCTTTCCCTTTGTTAACCATTAACACATTTTCCATTCCAGGCTTCTTGATATTCTTCTCTGCGGTTTTAAGCATCGCATGCAATTCCGAGAGATTCTTATCCGTGCCACTCATGTGATAGTGCATTATGAAATGACTGTAACTTTCAGGCAATGAATTCAATATCAAATCCGTGGCGAGTTCCAAACTCATCGGATTTTCAAGCCTTTCTAGACGCTCAATATGTCCTTTCATCTTAAGAACATGAGCACCAACTGACTGGCCCTCTTGCATCTTGCATGCATTTAGGGCCTTTACCACGTCATACCTTTCTTGTCTAGCTTGTACTTGGAACATTTCCTTTAAGCGCTCGGCTAGATCAAAAGCAGCTTCCATGTTTTCAAGGTCCTTCTGAAGAGCCTTACACATGGTGGAAAGCATAAGGCATGCAACATCAGTAGAATCATCAGTATGTTTCTTATGTGCATCCTTATATGCCCTTGAAGCATTGGCAGTAGGTGGAAGTGGAATGGGTTCATCAAGAACGTACATTTTCTTCTCTTTCCTTAGAACAATTCTTAGGCTTCTGATCCAATCAGAATAGTTTGTACCGTTCTCTTCGAGCTTGTCCTTCTCAAGGACGGATCGCAGTGACAGGGGATGATTATTGTGAGTTGCCATTACTACAATAAAATATGCAAACAATAAACATATAAATATCAACACATTTAGCATCTAAGAGCAAATAATGTATTTCACAAATACTCCCACTAAATTATACACCTTCAAATACAAACATGTATCATATAATCATAATGGGCTAAGATTCATATTTCACTTGATTTTGGTTTAACTGAGTCAATGCCCAAAATCAAGCTATTTAGGTAGATAACATCAATCATATCATATATGATTCTTAGATCTTTTATGAGATTCCTAGACATCATATGTCAAAAAACATGTTATAATCTCATCTATGCCTTGAGTCAAATCTCATTTGAAAGCACCAATTAAGTCCAACCTTTTTCAAACGTATGAGACATGGAACCATGCACCTAACTAAGTCAAAACTACATCAACCATTATCTCATTTTGATCACAAATTAAGATATAATGATGCACCCAACTGAGTCAAAACTATATTAAAATACCCTAAAATATCACAAGTGTTAATCAAGGAGTGGCATAAAACTTAAACATTTAGAAGGATTTACACATACCAACAAACATCGCATGGTTGTAACATTAAACTTATATGTACATAATCATGAACATAGGGCTTCACAAAATATTCCAATCAAACAATTTGATACAATTTTGAGAATTTACTAATCTAATTAATCATATTAAACATATCAATAACCTATGTAAAAAGACTAATCATATTAATCAATTATAAATCATGACTATGACATATCATATATAATTGTTTTCTCAAAACATTACACATAAAATCATGGATCTATTTCATATAGCATGTAAAGTATTTAATCAAATTAAATCTAGCATGATAATTTCAATCCTAATCATGATAAACACGGCTCTGATACCACTGTTGGATTTTTGGGTTACAAACGCAGCGGAAGAACTTTATAAATCAACAAAACCCTAGCCTTGAATCCGTCTAGCATGAAGAGATGAAATCATATGAAATAGATTTTACATACCTTGTAGCAATTATGTTTGCTCAAAACGAATCTCAAATCAAATCTGAAATTCAACCATTGAATTGATGCCAAACCTTTGATCTTCTTCTTCATTGTTCTAATCTTTGTGATGAATCAACGATTGCAAGTCTTCAAGCTTTTGGTGATAAAGTAATCACCCTTTATCGGTAATCCACACTCGAACGAACCAAGATCTAATCTTGTAGGATTGCTAGATGATCCCCGATTGTTGAATCGATATTCAACAATCAACGACTGTTTATGAAATTGATTTGGGTGTTTTTGATCTTTGATTCTCAATCAAAATCAATGTTTTTGTGTTTCTAAAACTCAAAAACCGTGTGTGTTGGATGAGGAAAAAGAGTTCTATTTATACATTATAAATATCCCTAACCCTTAGGGAAAAGAGCCCTTTTCCTAGCCAAAACCGGAGCCCAACAGGAGCCTTGTCCCGCGCGAGACTGGCTTGTCCCGTCCGATACAATGCTACGGTCAAAACTGGAGCTGAACAAAAGGCCTTGTCCCATGCGAGACTTGGCATGTCTCGCGCGATACAACCCTTCTGTCCAATTTAAGTCGTGGAAACGAATCGTGACCAAAAAACTACTCGTGCTGATTGAGAGCACGAGTCGTGCTCCTAAACACGAGTCGTGACCAGCCTAATTTCCAATTTTCATTCATTTTTCATCCGTTCTATGTGTATGACCCTTTAGGAATTATATTTTATGTTGGTAGTGAGTTGAAACATCAACATCACAAGACATAAGTGACCTATAACAAGTCATTATGTCCATCCAATTAAATATAACTTCAAAGCTTGATTCCTTGATAGATCAATGTCACAATCCTTTCGTCCACGATGTCATTTTGAACATGATTCATGGTCCTTGTCAACTCACAATGTTCAATGCTTTCTCGATTCCAAATATGTTGATAATCCAAGTGCATTTGATCTCTATCAAATCTCTTGAGTGTGGCCACACATTTCATCAACACTATTCATCGAGGGGCCCAAGCAAACATCTATCTCAATGAGAGGGACAAATCCTATTTTAACTTATCATTCTTTCCTACAAGAATCTAATCGTGCCAACATAGCCCTTATTGCTATCCTATTAAAAATAGTGTTAGACTACATCAAACACAATGTTCATTATGTGGAAGACGATGATAATCTCAGGTACAAAGGATTTTAATGACACGACTATCATGAGATTTAATCATGACATATATGACTATAGACCATGACATAAATCTCATCGGTAGGTCATGTCCAGTACCTTGTTCTCTAACAAGTACCCATAAGTGTAATGTGCATCACATGCATATAATCATCTCCATGATTATCCATTACCAACTTATACTAGTTATTCACAATAACTAGGGATGCACGTTATTATAATAAACATGCAAACATATAATAAGCCAAATAAACATTCTCTATAATAAATAGTAAAGACGATTACATAGCGATATTAAGTTATAGGTCATACATAACTAAACACCTAGGTCATTACACCAACATGCTTCACTTAGAATCGGTCATTGGTCAACAAGTTTCACAACAAGACTCCTTATGAGCTTTGGCATGGCAGAATTCCCAACATCAGTTTCTTCAAGATATTTGGCTGCAAATGTCACGATCATAAAACTAGGCACTATTTTGGTCACGTGTTGTGCACGTGTGTGGGGCGTGCGTTGCATTTCATTCCATGAGTTATATGATAATTGTGATCTTTATGTGTTAGTTTGATATTTAATAATTTATTTGGCATTTTAATCATGTTAATAAATTAACTTTAATTATTTAATATATAATTGAAACAAATAGGAGTTGTGTAGTGAATTAATAATTATTGAAATTTAATTAGAAACTTATAAATGTTATTAAGGTACTAATGTGTAAAGGTTGGAAGTTAAGGTAGTTAGTTGTAGCAATTCAAGCCTTGGAGGAGCTTAGGTGAAAATGTGTTAATGTATATCCTTCTTTCTTCATGGTGAAAGCTCATAATCCAAATCCATCAGCCAAGTTCTTTCCTTGTTCCATTTTAGAGCTTCAACCTAGGGTTTCACTTATAAATCCTCCATAAATTCCACAAATTTCCATTCTTCGATCCGTCTTCACCTAAATGTTCGGGAAGCCGAGTGGAGCATTTCTATCCGATTTAAGTTTTTCTCATTTTCGATTTATTTGAGGTAAGTTATTATGTCCCTTCCTTCAATAATCGCCATTTGATGTTTTAAAGTTGATATGGTTGATATATATATGTTGCGTGGCATTTTGGAACCTTTTTCTTGGGTTGAAATGGTTTGTGATGTGGTATATTGAAGTTGTTGGTATGGTGTTGTTGTTGAAGTGAAAGGATTGAAGTATAAATGTTGAATGTCATTTTGGGAGCATTTTTCTTTGAGTTGAAATGGGTGGAAATGGTTTTGTAGGAGTTGTAATGAAGTTTAGGTATGGTACTGATGTTTGAGGTGTAAGGATAGAGTAAAAATGTTATTTTCCAAGCCTTGCTGATGTTGTTAAGCTCAGTTCTGAAGTTCTGCTGAGGGGCATGAGTCGTGCCCTATGTCACGAGTCGTGCCCTACATAAATCACTCGTAGAACTAGTTATGACAAATAATGTACTCGTGCTGGATTGGGGCACGAGTCGTGTTGTAGGGCACGAGTCGTGCCCTGCTCTGTTTCCTCTGTATCAGTTTTCAAGTCAATTAAAGCCTAACTATTTAATACATCTTTTAACACAAATTGACCCTAATCAAAGTACAACATATGAGCTATCCAATGATGTCTTAACTTGTCCAAAATGATATGAGGAAGGTTGTTAAATATTGTCTTGAAAATGGTTGGAAGGCAATGTGGAATATTAACCAAAATGAATAAAACTTGGTGAAATGATCTTAAACCTTTTAGTGGGGTTAAGTAATGTTGTATATGAACATGTAAGGCTTGTTTGTGTTATATTGTGCCAATTCTTGGTTGCATATTCATAGTGTATTTGTTCAATAGTGTACTGAAATGTAAGTTGCACTATTGTGATGGTTTGAACATGAGTAATATTACCATGTTGACGTATTGATATCCCGAGTGTGGATTTATTTTCAAGTAACTGTTTATGTGCTTGAATGTGTTTATCAACTGATGTTTAGGGGTATAATGGAATTCAATCAGTTATGGAAAATGTTCTATAAGTTGATCGAATTACATTATACTTGTGACTGTCCCCTTCTGTGGCCACAGTTGGGGTGATAGCTTTTGTACTTATCCAAAAGCATTTACAGATAGCGAGTAATATTATATGATTCTCTGAAAAATGAGTCTTATAATATGTGAAAATGCTTAAGTAGTTCACAAAAGAGAGGAGTTTTACTCCCACGTTGTACGACATATTGTTCAGATGGGAAAGGTAAAATGAGGTAACGTAATGTGTTTACCGCTTTAACAATGTGTTGTGAGCAACCATGTTTTGTGTTTCATCTTATATGGCATCTTGTTGCCTCATAATAGCTTGCTGAGATTTATTCTCACCCCTTCTCCCTTTACAGTTTTAGATAGCGCTGAGATAGGTGGACCAAACCAGTAAGGACGGGAAGAAGTTTGGACAGCTTTCTTTTGGGATTGTCAGGGTATGTTTAGAGTTAGTTGGTTGGGAGTAGCATTTTGATATTACTCTTTTGGGGAAAACTTGTATATTGAACTATTTTGTAAAACACGTTTTCTTTCGTGTATATTATGTAACTAAACAGGTTGTTGCTTTTCTTTCAAAGTTGGTTTTGTAAACCTATCTCCAAGTGGAGAAGTGACGTTGTTTTATCTTGGCTTATGAAAGTTTTTTTTTATATTTCAAAGTATCAAAAGTTTTTAAATTTTGGTGATTTGTCTAGTAATGGGACCCTCCCGCTCGGGGCACGAGCTAAGGTTCCGGGTCGGGGTCCCCACAAAAAATGTTACGTTCTTTACAATGGTAAAGAACATAGAGGTATATTTGATGAGAAAGTAGATGAAGGTATCTTTGTTGGTAATGCAAAACATAATAAGGCTTTTAGAGTATTTAATAAACGCTTGTTGAAGATTGTTGAATCTGTTCTTGTTACTTTTGATGAATTTGATTTGCTAGAGTCTGACAAGGCTCCAAATAGTACTAATAATTCTAGTGTTTTTGAGACAATTGAATCCAGCAACTCTCACTCCAATCAAAACACCAATTCCAATGCAAATCAACCTCCAGCTCAGAATTCAGGCTTACCAAGTGGTGTAACTGATAGAACCCTAGTTGATGACTCATTCTTCCCTCAATCGATCAGAAAATAAATTAATCCTCAAAATCCATTGATCGATCCCTTACCAGCTAGTCCCTCTATCAATGTTCTTATTACACCACCTGAACCTGAGCCAATTTCAAATAATGTACCATTTCCTTCACCTCAACCTGAAACTGATCATCTGTCAACCTCACCATCTCCTACCGATCCCCTCAACCGGTCACACCTCCCTCAACCGATTATGCCTCTCCCTTAGAAACCTTAAGACAAGAATTGGTCAGGCAAGACCTTCCAAGGGAAGTGAGACCAGCTAGAGGTCACCCATTAGAAAAAGTGATTAGTGATATGTTTGGTCCAAGAATGACTAGAGGCCAAATGAGGAATATGGAAGAACAACAAAGTCTATTCTCCTTTGCAATGGTCTCAAATATAGAACCAAAGAAGATAGAAGAAGCACTCAATGATCCCAGCCGGGTAGAAGCTATGCAAGAAGAACTCAATCAGTTCGACAGATGCAAAGTATGGGAATTAGTGCCTTGTCCAAATAATCAGACAGTGATAGGAACGAAATGGGTCTTTAGAAATAAATTGAATGAGTCTGGAAAAATTACTAGGAATAAAGCAAGACTTGTAGCAAAAGGGTACAGACAAGAAGAAGGAATAGATTATGATGAGATTTTTGCAACTGTTTCTAGATTAGAAGCCATTAGGTTGTTCATTGCCTATGCTGCCTACAAAGAGTTCAAGCTATACCAAATAGATGTTAAGAGTGCCTTCCTAAATGGAGAACTTCAAGAGCTAGTATATGTTGATCAACCTCCAGGATTTGAAGACTCCAAGAAGCCTAGTCACGTCTACAGGTTAAACAAAGCATTGTATGGCCTCAAGCAAGCACCAAGAGCATGGTATGAAACTCTCTCCAAATTCCTACTTAGTGAGAAGTTCGAAAGAGGTAAAATCGATACAACCTTATTTATTGCAAAGCATAATGGTCATTCATTGTTGTTTCAAATATATGTAGATGATATTATATTTGGTTCTACTAATGAAAATATGTGCAAGAGATTTGAGAAACTTATGCAAAGCAAGTTCGAGATGAGCATGATGGGAGAATTAACTTTCTTCCTTGGACTTCAAGTTAAACAAACTCAAGAAGAAATCTTCATCAATCAAGCCAAATACACCAATGATCTTATCAAGAATTTTGGACTTGATTCTGCTCATCCTCAAAGCACTCCAATGGCTACTAATGTACATCTTGATAAAGATGAGTCTGGTAAGTAGATATGACACTTTACTGAGGTATGATAGGATCTATACTTTACTTGACTGCTAGTAGACCGGATATCATATTTGTTGTATGTGTATGTGTTAGGTTTCAAGCTGATCCCAGGAAATCTCACCTTCAAGCTGTTAAAAGAATAATTAGATATCTTGTGGGAACCGTTCACTTAGGATTATGGTACCCTAGAGATTCATCATTTACACTAATTGGCTATTCAGATGCTGATTTTGAAGCTTGTAGGGTCACAAGGAAAAGTACCAGTGGAACTTGTTAATTTCTGGGCAACCGATTGGTTTCCTGGTCTTATAAGAAGCAAGCTTCAATTTCCACTTCTACAACTGAGGCTGAGTACATAGCTGCTGGAAGTTGCTGCTCATAAATCCTATGGATGAAGCAACAACTGGTAGACTATGAAATTCCTAAAGAAGTGTGTCCCATCTACTGTGACAACACCTCAACTATCTCGGTCTCCAACAATCCTATGATGTATTCCAAGACAAAGAACATAGACATCAAATACCACTTCCTCAAGGATCATGTTGAAAAGGGTAACGTTGTTCTTTTAAAAGTTCATACTGATTATCAGTTAGCTGATATTTTGACAAAACCCTTAGACATTAAAAGATTTGAATTCCTTAGAGGTGAACTAGGCATGATTGATATTCGTGGATAAACTGTGCTAACTTTGCTATTTGTGTAAGCTCTCAACTGATCAAAAGGTGAAATCCCAATTTTACCCCTCAATATACCATAGCTGCTCAACCTTAACCAACGTCATCAAAGTTCTCAATCGGTCACTCCCCAGACCGATCATATTTCTCAAGCGGTTACAAGCTGTAACTGCTCAAGCTTTCATGCGGTTGCTAAACCGATCACCAACATTCAACCGATCAACCATTGCTCAACTGACAACGATCTGCGGCCTGATCCAATTCGTTTTAACCGGCTCGTCTGGCCTCTGTTGTCATTTTTGTCTTGTCAGTCGCTTGTCTGACACAACACAGTGAGCTGTTACCAACTTTTCCTTTCCTAGGTAGACCAAAATTTTAATTTTTATCAAAAAGGTAATCTCTGTATCATTCTTATTTATCCAAAAGGTTATTCCTTTTGTACATTATTATGTTTAAAATTTAACTATTGCACACACGTTCCTTATTTCAAGCTTCCATATTTAAAATCCTTTAAGTTATCCCTATTTTTATGCAATCAGTTAAAACGTTTAAACTAATTTTTCTCCGCCCAATAAACACCCCTTCGACTCCTTCGTACTCTTTTTTCTCTCACCCTATAAAAGGAATTCACAAGCAAACATTTGAAACTTTCAAAACCCTAGAAACTCAAACTCTAAACTCCCTCACTCTGCAATTCTCTACCGGCTAAGGATCTGTCTGCTTGAACTTCTTCAAATCTTCATATTCTTCTTCATCTTTCATCAACTTCTCTGGTAACACTTAGAGCATTTAAATTTTTTTATAAGTTATGAATATTTTTTGTTTGTATAACCAATAAAATGTTCTAACTTAAAATGTTGTGTTCTTGTTTAATTTTTGCAGATAGCTCCTTAACAATCAACCCCTAAGAAAGACATATATGGAGGTTACATTCTTCCCAACATCTTCGAATCTGAGGAAGGAAAGCTTCTGAAAGCCATTCTTTCTAGTGCCGGGGTTCTGCCTTTTTTGTTGCCAGAGGGTTCTGAGGACATTTATTTGAGCTTGTCAATGAACTGTTTGACAATGGTGTTTTGGATGAGAATGTCAAGGCTGGTGATATGCCTTCCATTGTCTCTAGAGTTGCCGAAGTACCAGTTACCTTCTCACCAGCCACCATATCTGAAGCCTTCCCAAACCTAGCCTTAACTGGTCCTTCAACCGTTCAGATGAAGAGCATGGAATTAGCTTGGTCCCAAATCCGTGGAGATGAACCCTTTGTGACCGATGAAGGAAACAAAAAGGCAGATCTGAACCCAATCAACTATGCCTTGGCTGAGATAGTGGACCGATGTATTATTTGTCGGTCCGGATCCCACCACTGTATCACTATGATTCAGTGGGAAGCAATGGTTGCTATCCTCCTACAAAAGAAGGAATTCAACTGGTGTGCCTTCATTTATAGAATCATCCTTGTGGCTTTCAAGAAGTTTAAAAAAAAAAGCCACTTGCTAGAGCCAACAAGGCCAGATCTTGCCATTACCTGTTGATCAGTAGGGTGCTAAAAAGAGCCCCCCCCATTTTGGCAGCTTCAATCGGCCAAACCAGTTACCCCAAGTCATGGGTTAAATCCTTTAACAAATCAAACTGGGGAGAATTGATAGAGAAGCCAAACCCATAACCGGTGATGATGCCTCAATCGGTGAACCTTCAACCCACGCTCAACTGGTTGAGAAGAAGAAGAAGGCCTACAATCCAAAGATTAAGAAGTCAATCGATGCAACTGAGTCCTCTAAACCGGTTGCAAGCTTACCGGTTAATAGGAAGGCAACCGATGAGTCAGTCATCAAGCCTCAATCGAACACTGCTTCTACTCAACCGATTGATCCTTCATCCTCTCCACCATCAGTCAAACCCAGAAAAAATGTCAGAAAATAAGCACCTCTACCCTCTGTCCAAAAATCCCAAACACCTTCTACCTCATCCAAACCAATCCAAAAATCTTCATCTTAGCTAGCTAAAGAAAATGTTGAGAGGAGAAAAAGAATTGAAGCTGACCTCACCACCTTTGTCCCCTTCATTCCAAAAAGATTATTCTCTCACAATTTCATGACCGATGAAGTACCCCTGACCAACCACACTTCTTTTCCAATGGTCAGGAAATGTTAACCCATTAGAAATCCCACTTTCCACATCTTCTATAACAACACATGGGCCATACAAGATAAGCTTGTCCCTTCTCCAAAATTGGTTTACCCTATTAACCATCTTCCCCCATTCCTCAGGAAACTTCTCCAGTTTCATGAGATGAATAAAGCCTCTGTTCCTGCTGGAGATATTCATAGCTATGTTTATTTTGAGAATATTCATGAAGGCAAGGGAATCTACTTTAGCAAACACTGCCAGTTGAGTGAATTTGATGTCTCCCTCTCCAAAGAGGACCTGGTCAAGCTCTACAACCGATTCTTTGATATGCTTCCCAATCTATGGAATGCAATATACCTGGCTCAAGATCGATTGAGATAGGATATGATGGTTCATTGTGTGGACTGGCTTTTCCATGCTCTATGGCGTCCAAGACACCTTGATGAAATCTGACCCCTACCAGTTGGGCAGCAATGAGCATCCTGACGACCTCCTTCCATCATTTAATTTTGAACCAATTTCTTTGGGTGCTAGGAGAAACCATCTTATCAGGAATGTCATGGACCTTGTGCAGAATATGGTAGAGGTAGATAGAGAGCTACATGCCATGGGGAACATAAATTTGGCTGACTTTCTTCTCCTCAGTTCACTCCAACAAAAACAAGTGGACATCCACTACTGATGAGGAGATAGAAGAATTATTTAAGGATGATGTTGCTGATGAGGCTGATGATAGTGGTGATAACATTGAGCAGTCTAGCTCAGATTCTAGTTCTGATGATGATCAGTCAAGGTTTGTTACTCCTCAACTGACGGCATCAGTTAGGAGCTTGGGAGGAGGCATAACTGATACTTCATCGCTTACGGCCTTAGGAGGTGGTGGATTTTTTGTGACCAATGCCTCACCGGCTGTTCAGCCGATTGAGATTCCCTTAACCGTTGAATCTGCTGAACCGGTTAAGGATGAGAAGCCTGTTATTACTGATACTGCTGAGGAGATTGAGCTGCAGAAGGCTATGGAAGCCAGCTTGTTTGAGTCTGTTTTAGATCAACAAAAGTTATCAGCTGATGAGTTGGCTACTCAACAGGCCATTCAAGCATCCCTCCTAGTCAGTCAGGCCAATGCCCAATTAAAGGGTAAATCCGTTGAGGAGGAGAGTGACCCAATTTTTGAAGAGGAAGATCCTTCTGCTTCTGATTTCTTTGAGGATGATGATGACATAGAGTTCAAGGCCCCTGAGCCTTTTGACTATAATCCTTTTGATGATGCCCATCCTCCTTCCACTTTTGACTTCTCTATGGATCAGAAAGATCTGATGTCCACCAGAAATTACTATACAACTAGAGCATCCATTCCCTGATTATCAAACGGGATGTTTCTATTTGATATCCATGAGAAGGTCAGTAGCAGCTGCAGCATTCAACCGATCTCAATGCCTCCCTCTCTAGTTGATGAACTTCAAAGAAAAAGGAGAGCAGATAGAATGTAAGTGTTTGTAGATGTGGCTGAAACCATGAAGCATGGTGATCCCCCAACCGATATCCCTCCTCATCTAACCAAAACTGATGGCCTTGGTGAGACTAGCGTCAAATACCAAACCCCCAAAATTCTAAAGCTAAAGAAGAGACCTGCTCCTCCCAGAAATGCCAAGGTTAGGCCAGGAAAAGCTAAGCAACAACTTATCCTTGACTTCCCAACCAAGCAAAAGCCAACCTATTCTTCTCTGCTGTCTCAACGGTCAAGCACACTCAAGATTGGCAATCAGGTAGTTCACCGGTTACCTAGACCGGTTGAATCCTCCCTCTCAACTGGTAATATCTTTATCCGTTACTTGTCTCTCAATAGCCGGATGACCAAGGTGCTAGAGCTAAAGATATTTTTATGGTGTTTTGAGGTAACAAATATAGTGAGATTGATGCCCCAAGTTCCTCAATTATTTGTAAAGAGAGATGATGGAAGTTCAAAGCCACAAAACAACATCAGATATGCCATCCAGCTTCTCAACTTTTTGAGGATGGGTCATTTGATAAGGTTAAGGCAGTAGGCCATACCTCTTGCCCAATTGCTGCTAAATTAATTGTTCTAACATTTGAGGAGGCCAGTGAGTTTGAATGGGCAGTGGAGTTAAGCCTAGAAAACAATGGATTCATTACTCCTGTTTTGACTGTGTCTTCTGAAGATAAAGTTATTGAGATGGACATTCCCCCAATCGGTCAAGCTATTTCCTCAACCGATGCCTCTCCAACCGATAACTCAACCTACGTACCCCTAACCGATCCCTCTCCCTCAACCTATACTCTTCTAGTCGGTCATGCCCCTTCAACAGAAGCTATGTTGCTGTCTCCCCTCCAACCGGTTGCTGCCCCTTCTGCTGATGAAGATACTGATTTGAATAGGCCAACAGTTGTGCAAGACCTAATTGAACTTCATGATGCACTAATGGATGGTCTTGTTAAGTCCAATCAGGAGGAGGAAGAGAGGAGGCTATCTAGAGTTGAGACTGGCTTTGCTAAGGCTATAGGCATTTTTGTGGTTCAACTAAATGAGAAAGATGCCTCTATAACCAACCTTGTTCAAGAGCTGATAAACTCTACCCATACAAACAAGTATCTTTGTGACCAAGCCATATCCGTTCAGCTCAATCTCAATGAAGCAACCGATGAGCTGAAGAAAGCAAACTAGAAAAACCGTGACCTAGCTGCTCAACTTAAAGATGCAAATTCTGAGCTGGTTAAGGTTAATACCGAGTTTGTCAAGGTTAAGGCTCAGAATGAGATTTTAATGAAGATATTTGCTGAAGGCAAGTCAGGTAGAAAGAAGAGGAAGCGGAAAGAGAAGAAAGAAAAAGAAGCCAAGAAAGCCAAGTGAACATACACCCCGTCCACATGCAAACGCATGGGAAGTTTGAAAATGAGTTTAGAAAATGAGACGGAACATACGAGCGCGATTTAGAAAAAACATGAGAGTCGCCACTCCATTTTTAAAGGAAAACTTCGAAAAACCTTTTGTAAAGAGATAACGGGTTCGGGGGTCAGGTTACGTTTTGGGAAGAACGAGAAGTTCACCCAAAATGCCTCATAACGAGTCTTTCTAATCTAACATCCATTAAATTCAACAAGTGTGTGCCATGTGTGAGACAAGAGAGATAAAGTGCTTTTCCATTGATAATATGAAATAAATACAACTTGTAAACCACTTTGAGCGGAGGGCCACATCCCGAATACAAGATTTAGGAAACAGATTACAACTGAAAGGTAACCTCTGCAAGTGACTAAGTGTGTCGTGACACAGATAGCCAATGGTTATGTGTGTCGCGGGACACAGATATCCATCTGCAGAGGTTTTACAAACTTTGCTTGCAGAAGAAACAAGGGAAAATTGAGATCAAATTACACCATACATGGATCCCAGAGACCACAGAGATCAATAATCAACACTCAAGAGAGTATGGATATGAATGATCCATACTCATCTTGGTGAACAAGCAAAACACATCAAAATGACTCAATAGCATGCAACAACATAAAAACAACGAATGATTCACAGAACCAGAGATTAGAACAGAGATTTTATGATCAGAACTCTACACTAATTATATCAGATTAAGCATAATTATCAGATTAAGCATGTAGATTGCATGAATAAGAAAGGAAAAGAGAGAGAGAAGGAGAGAGGAAGAGTGTCACCTTTGTAGACCACAATTCCTATACCAAGTTAGGTATAGAAACCTTCAAAGATCAGCTTCAGAACCAAAATCAAACTCAGAATTGTGTGAGAAAGTGAATTGTGTAGAGAATTGTTTGAGAGAGAGAGAATTGTATGTGTGAAAGAGAGGAATTGTGTGTGTTTTTGTGGGATTACTGTGTGTGTACGCTCATTTTGACAGAGTAACTTTGATATGTCGAAAAGGGATCCAGAAATGGGAGGAGGAGGCCTTATTTTATAGCTGCCTGGAAATGGCCTGAGATGTCGCACGACTTTGTGTGCTCATTTTCCAATGGCACGCTTTGTCGCGGGACATAAGAAGCCACAACCGCCTTTTGGCGCCAAATAACTGCCCTGGAACCTTCTTGAGTAATTCCCTATAGGTCCAAAAGCCTGGATTAATGCCCTATAGGTACTATCTCAGTAAGGAACTTACGAAAAGTCCTCGAAAGTCTCGAAATAAAATATAAAATGTACCAAAATGCCCCTAGTGCACTTTTATTGTATAAAAGACACCGTACGATTCACGAGTTGGATTGGGGTACTCACAGTAGCCCCTCGGCAACGTCACTTATGGAAGAAGTGGGGTTGTCAATAAAAAAGGATCCCAAGACTATTATGGGGAAGTCGCCCGAGAGTTTGACTATTATTGGGAAGTCGCCCGAGAGTTTGACTATTATGGGGAAGTCGCCCAAAAATTTGACTATTATGGGGAAGTCACCCGAAATTTGACTATTATGGGAAAGTCGCCCGAAAATTTGACTATTATGGGGAAGTCACCCGGAAATTGAAGATTGACTATTATGGGGAAGTCGCCCGGAAATTTGACTGTTATGGGGAGGTCACCCGAAAATTTGATTATTATGGTGAAGTCACCCGAAAATTTGACTATTATGGGGAAGTCACCCGAATTTTGACTATTAGGGGGAAGTCACCCGAAATTTGACTATTATGGGGAAGTCACTCGGAAGTTTGACTATTATGGGGAAGTCACCCGAAATTTTGACTATTAGGGGGAAGTCACCCGAGAGTTTGACTATTTAAGAAATAGACAAGAAAATGCCAAGGGCAAAACAGTAAAACATGCCACATGGACAAAATAGGATAATGATAAAGTTGCATGGATTGTACTAAGAATTATGATGATGAATGAAGATTTACACTATTTGAATCAAACTAATTTGGTTAAAAAAAGTGAGACGGACTCAAAAGAACAATCAACAATTTTGTAAAGAAAAATGGGACGGACCTGAAACGAGTATGATTGATTTTGTAAAGAAAGTGGGACAGACCCAAAGAACTAACGATGATTTTATTTTTGGAAAAAAAGTGGGACGGACCCAAAGAAAATATCGATGATTTTTGTGAAAAAGGTGGGACAGACCCAAAGAAAAATAACAATGATATTTTTGTGAAAAAGTGGGACAGACCCGAAGAGAATAATAATGATGTTTTGGGAAAAAAGTGGGACAGACCCGAAGAGAATAATAATGAATTTTTTTTTGAAAAAGTGGGACAGACCCGAAGAGAATAATAATGATTTTTTTTTTTGTGAAAAAGTGGGACAGACCCGAAGAGAATAATAATGATGATTTGTAATTGACTGAGATCTGTTTTAATACATGTGATGTGTTTACCTGCAGGGATTGCGCACGAGAGGATCACCTGAGGTGATTGGCCATCTTTGGAAGAGCTTGTCGGGTAGTGCAGATGTGCCACATTCACCCAAGGGCATGGTTTGTGCAGCTGGATTTGGCCAGTTCTTTGAGATGATGATGAGGAGACTGATCCAGTCGATCCTTATGAGCTCAACTCCGTTGTTGTTGATGAGGCCGATGATTATTATTGCGTGGAGACTGAGGCATATCAGGCTCCTTCAGACGATTCAGATGATGAGTTCGAGGAGGATGAGGAGGGTGATGAGGAGGAGTAGGAGGAGTCAGAGTAGCCCCCATGATCAGATTGTGACCAATTGATTATTGTACCCTGTTGTGATGATGTGTATCCGCCGCGCGATTTTTCTTTGGTCGCCCGACAAGACTTTTGTTTGTTTTTGAAAAAAATATCGAAAATTCTTTATCGGACTTTTAAAATCGTTTCGGAGTCGCCACGCCATTTTTAGTTTAAGGGCCAAAACTTTGAAAAATACCCAATATTAGAGAAAGTGAGTTCGGAGGTCACGTTACACTTCGGGAAGAATGTTGGTGTTCACCCGGAATGTCTCGTATCACGAGTCTTCCTCACTTGAAACCTTTTGTGTGTGTGTGTGTGTGTATATTTTGAAGGGACTTTTCTGAAAATAACTGAAATTTTGGGGACTGCACTGGAAACATAGTTTGAAAACAGTGATTAAACTAAAAATAACAGAAAAAACTGAGGGACCGTTTGCAGATGACAATGTCATCCGCGTGGACAAGACTGCAGTGCAATCTTATCCGCGCGGATAGGGCTGCAGTCTCACTATTTTTACAGTTTCTTAATTAGTCACTGTAATTTCCAGAAAGTTAACTAGATTTACAGGATTTAACTGGAAACTGTAACTGGAAAAATAGAAAATAAAGGAGGTGTTTGGACTTTGTGAGCATTTCATTTGCTAAGAGAAAGGGGGAATTTGACATGAAAGTAAATTTGAACAAGGAATATGTCAAGATGTATCAACTTTAGAGGAAGATCTCTAAGGTGGTCATGAGATGACCATCCTTGAGATCTATACTCAAGTGTATCTCCTACATCTTGTGTGACCTATTTTGTAAGTCTAGATGATGTTCATCCAAGGAAAGTGTTCCAAGGTGAGCATCTTAGATATGGGGAGGGGAATTTGCAAGGAATGTAAATAATGTGGACCATTTGAAATGATCATCTATGGAGATTGACTCCAAGATGACCATATTTAGGTCAAGAAAACAAGAGAAGGCTAATAATGTAAAGAAGCATGAAATATGGACCATTTGAAGTGGTCATCCATGGAGATGAACTCCAAGATGACCATCTTCTTGGTCAAGCAAACAAGTACCAAGAGATGTAAAAAAAGGGAGTGGGGAATGACATAAAATAAAGAGAATGTGGATCATTTTAGAGGATCATCCATGGAAATGGATTCCATGGAGATCCTCTTGGATCCTTGGGATAAGAGGGGAAGGGGATGAGCAAACAAGTGAAGAAACTAGGCTACATCATTTATATATGAAAAATATGCATGGATGAAGGAGATTTGAGTAAGGGAGATGAGGGTTTACCAATTGTTTCTTGGTTTGTTGTTTAGGGCTTGAGAGATTTCAAGGCTAAAGGGTAGTTTGAAATGGATTTGGGGTTGGATTTGGTGTTGGATTTTGAATTTTGAAGATGTGAAGGACTAATTGGGGGTGAATTTTGGCATTATGACAGTAGGTTTTCGAATTTCTTGGTATTTTTCTGCCTTTTTTTAGCCTTGTTAAACTGAGGGAGAAGGGCTGTATTTATAGTTTGCCAGGATGCTGATCTTATCCGCGTGGACAAGATTGTAGGTGCAATCTTGTCCGCGCGGATGACCCAAGCAGCGTGCCTGAACAGTGCAGAAAAGCAGTTTTGGCATTTTGTTCTTGGTCAATATTCCATTTTATTGGAAATGACAGACTTCCAGCGAGGTTTTTTATTATTTTTTAATTCTTAAGAGGTCCTTCCTCTTTCAAATTGTCAAAATAATGTCCAAAATGCCCCTAAATGATTATAAATCATTTAATTGGGCTGACGGAACATTAACAACCCAGATTGGGGTACTTACAGTAGCCCCTCGACGACGGTACTTCCAGGGGAAGTGGGGTCGTCGACAAAGTGAGGATCCCAATTTGGCAAACGTTGTCAAGATGGGCGAGGAGGTGACCGAGGCGGTTGAATGGCTGGACCCTTAATGAAAGGATTCCTACATATCCCATGTGGGAATCAAGCCGGTCGTAGTTCAGGTTTTACGGGGGGAAAGGGACGGTCAAACGAATGGACCTCCCATCGTATTTTCGTCGTCGAATGTAGACTCAACTAACGAAGGCGTTGCCGAAGAGTGACTCGACTTAGCAGAAGCGTTGCCGAAGACTGACTCGACTTAGCAGAAGCGTTGCCGAAGACTGACTTGACCTAGCAGAAGCGTTTTCGAAGACAGACTCGACCTAGCGGAAGTGTTATCGATGACAAACTTGACCTAGCGGAGGGGTTACCGAAGATTGACTCGACTTAGCAGAAGCGTTGCTGAAGACTGACTCGACCTAGAAGAAGCATTGCCGAAGACTGACTCGACTTAGCAGAAGCGTTGCCGAAGACAGACTCTACCTAGCGGAGGCATTTCCGAAGATTGACTCGACTTAGTAGAAGCGTTTCCGAAGACTGACTCGACCTAGCAGAAGTGTTGCCGAAGACAGACTCGACCTAGCGGAGGCGTTTATATCTAGATTGAGACTTAGTTAAGGAGTATGAACTTAAGTTGAGGCTCGGTTCAGGAGTATGAACCTAAATTGGAACTTAGTTCAGGAGTATGAACCTAAGTCGAGGCTCTGTTTAGGAGTATGAACCTAAATTGGGACTTAGTTCAGGAGTATGAACTTAAGTCGAGGCTCAGTTCAGGAGTATGAACCTGAGGGAGACTATTCGAAGGCGTTCTCGCTGGGGAAGATTCGGGCTTACGATAACTGCCGGGGAAAAGGGTGACCGTGTTGGTCAAGTGGCTGGACCTATGGTAGGCTACCTACGTATCCCGGATGGGAATCAAGCCTGGACGTAGTTCGGAAACTACTGGGGATGTGTGTTCTTGGTGCGGGCTTACAAAGATGACCGGGGTTGAAAACGAGGAAGGGAATGGGATTCCGTTAGGTTTTCATTAAAGGACGGGCTTACGATGACGACCGGGGTCGAAAACTAGGAAGGAAATGGACTTTCGTTAAGTTTTCGTTAAATGAACGGGCTTACGATGACGACCGGGGTCAAAAACTAGGAAGGAAATGGACTTCCGTTAAGTTTTCATTAAAGGACGGGCTTACAATGACGGCCGGGGTTGAAAACTAGGAAGTAAATGGACTTCCGTTAAGTTTTCGTTAAATGAACGGGCTTACGATGACGGCCGGGGTTGAAAACTAGGAAGGGAATGGATTTTCGTTAAGTTTTCATTAAATGATCGGGCTTACGATGACAACCGGGGTTGAAAACTAGGAAGGGAATGGACTTCCGTTAAGTTTTCTTTAAGCTGGGGGTCTGAATGCAGAAGACCAGGAATTAAAAGGGCAAACCTGGAATTTCGCCCTGCAATCTCATCCGCGTGGGCCAGATCAGCAGGG
Organism: Adenophora triphylla var. japonica; assembly: GCA_022495995.1. Taxonomy (NCBI): domain Eukaryota; kingdom Viridiplantae; phylum Streptophyta; class Magnoliopsida; order Asterales; family Campanulaceae; genus Adenophora; species Adenophora triphylla. The sequence continues at coordinate 16,269 of JAFEMH010004891.1, read as the reverse complement.
TGAAATATTTAAAACAGACAGGCGCCGTGTCTGTCTTCTTCACCTTCAAAAAACCAGTCGATGCCAGAGAGAGAAAAGGGAGAGAGAAAATGCCATTGTTGCCCAAAATCTCCGCGAAAACCTTCGAAATCAAGGCTATGGAGCAAAGGGGAGGAGCTCGTGGAGTCCGTCGAGGTCGGGTGAGTCAGGAGGCGGCAGAGAGGAGGCTTGAGTTGGTGAGAATGCACCGCCATTACACGCTCTCGCAATCGATGAATGAGGAATTTTATCCGGATATGTGGCAACATTGGGCCACCGACGAGGATCTCCGCATGGTATGATACTCAATTTTGGTTTTTTTTTGTTGATTTTTGTCAAAATTGGCATATGTTAGACTTAGGGCTTGAATTGTCAAAATTGGGGGTTTTGTTTATTTTGCCATGGAAAATTGAAATTGATGATGCATGTGCTTAATTGAAGTTGTGGGTAGAAAGAATATGCAATTTGTTTATGAAAAACATTGGTAGTTTGCATAATGTAAAAAACAAAGTGGGTGCAAATTTGCCGAATTTGGGACGGACTCTTGTATAAGAGATTTTTTTTGTGGTGAAAATTTCCTTTTTTGAATGCATGCTTGATAACATGATGCATGTTATGTGAGAAAAGATGTATGTTATGTAAAGATGTACAAATTTGCCGAATTTGGAACGGACTCTTGTATAAGAGATTTTGAATGAGAATTGCACTTGTAAAATGAACACAAATTTGCCGAATTTGGAATGGACTCTTGTATAAGAGATTTTGAATGAAAATTGCACTTGTAAAATGAACACAAATTTGCCGAATTTGGAACGGACTCTTTGAATAAGAGATTTTGAATGAAAATTGCATTTGTAAAATGAACACAAATTTGCCGAATTTGGAACGGACTCTTTGAATAAGAGATTTTGAATAAAAATTGTGTGTGAGAAAAGAATGTGTGTAGGAAAATGTATCCGAAAATGGGACGGAGTTTATTTTCTTTCTTTCCCGTTCTTTTGTTGTTCATATCACCTTGGCAATTTTGATGACATATTTGTGTTGTGTCTACTTTCAGGAGAGAGGTGATATCATCCAACGCACGTTGGATAAGCTGAAGACGTGGGGGTCTGTGGAGGCGGTTGTCAGGCTTTGGGATGCTTTGCCCACGGCTGGCAGGGTGGGTTATCGGAGTCCTCGTCAGCTTGTGGTGGCTTCTAAGCTTTATGGCTTTGTCGAGGGCCTGAGGGGGGTGGTAGGTTTGCATAAGAGCAAGGGGCTCTTATTGGCGCTGGCGGAGTATTGGTGGGATGTTACCCACACTTTTCACTTCTTCTAGGGGGAGGCAACCATGACCCCTATTGATTATGCCGCTATTACTGGCCAGTCCTTTAAGGGGCTCAACTTGGAGTGGCATGACGGGTATACGGACGCGGAGCTGATAGATCTGCTGGGGATTGTTATCATGCCGCGGAAGGGGATGGGCATGGAGTATGCCGTAATTGAGGCGAAATTGGCTGAGAGCATAGCCCGGTATGACAGAGGCGACCAGACCATTACTGCTGAGCAGATCGCTCGATGCTTCTTGTGGTTTGCCCTTTCTAGCACTCTGTTTGGGCACGCGGAGGGCACTGCCATGTTTTCTTTGCTGGGATCTTTGGCGAACATAGACAGGATAGACGAGTACGCTTGGGGAGAGGCGGGCTTGGCGGAGTTATACTTCGCTCTGGACAGATACAGCAGGAAGGCATTGACCTCCCTGACCTGCTTCGAGTTCCCACTAGATGTACATTCTCTTCCTTTTCTTTTATCCTTCGTACATATCATGTATGCACTTTTGGTTTTTTGATGGGTTTCCTTTGTTGGACGCAGGTTTGGGCCTTGGAGATTTTTGGCTGCGCCTTGTGGGACCATGTCCAGGGAGAGGCTTTTGCAAACCCGGCGATGCTTTGGTGGACAAAGGACGCCCGGGTGAAGAGGACTAGCCGGACCAGGATAAAGATGCGGTACAGTGACGCGGTGCCATCTTTGAGGGCAGAGACTAGTGATAGGGTTAATTTTTACCCTTGGAGCCGGTTCGAAGTGGACCAGCTAGGTGGCGCTGAGCGCTGGACGAGCCAGAGGTGGATCCTGCGGGGACTCACTTGCAATGTTTACTACTTGGGAGAGAGGGTGACAAGGCAGCATGGTCTGGGATTGGCTGCTTTGACGCCGGCTGAGCCTCCTGCTGACATGCTGTTTCCCCGGGAAGGGTCAGCGAACTGGGACTGGTTCAGAGGTGGGCGACCTACCCTGGAGTACGTTACTCAGGAGCCCTATCAGGCGTTCGTGGTACGTAGGCTGAGGATGCCTCAGGTCCTGGCGAGGGAGGGGAATTCGGTAGTGAGGATCCCTCGGGCAGATTTTTTGTATACCTAGGATGGGGTTAGGATGAGGGCGCAGATACCCCTCCCAGCGGTGACGCCGCGAGTTTTCCGGCCTCGACCGAATGCTCAGGTATGCGTTGATCGCGTTCTGGTTGTTTTGGCTTCTTTCGTCATTGCTTCGACTATTTTTTTAATGCTTCTGTTTCTTCTTTGCAGTACTCGTCCCGGGTTGTGGATCAACTTTTGCGCCAGGTTATCGGGGCAAAGAGGTTTATTCGCAACCTCGTGATGAAGGGGAATGCTCGAGGCTCGGAGAGGGAAACGCGGCTGGGATCTAGCGCCTCTATGCGGGAGAGGTCCCCCATTCCTGCCAGTGAGACTATGCCAGGCAGGAGGTCTATGGAGACTCCTCGCACTCAGCCCAGGGGGTCGACGGACGCTTCTCCTTCTGACTATATGGACAGGAGCGTGGAGCTCTCCAGGGACCATATCATCTTCGGAGGCATGGAGGGACCGGGGTTTGTACAGGGTAGGACCGGCGAGGGCTCCTCTTCACACGGTGGTGGTTACAATGCTTTTGAGCCACAGGGAGATTATGGGACTCCCTTACAGACCCAGGGCACATATGGCCAGAGTTCCGACGCCTTTTCCTTCGGGTATGACTTCTTTACCGACATTGGGGTGCCATACCGGGGCGTGCCAGCCGATCCCGAGGACCGATACTCTGATGCCGAGGAGGATGACATAGAGCTGGGGATGGCTATTCCGGAGGCAGCGGCAGAGGGACCGAGCACGGCTCGACAAAATATGTGGAGGCGCGGCAAGGAGATTATCAGGAAGGAGGACCCCGTTCTCGATTCGGATAGTGATTCCGATTGAGTGTATTTGTTAGGGCAGAAAACATATATACATTCGATGCACATTATTTTTCTATTTTTGGCATGTAATAACTAGGTTAATACATTTTATTTTGTTAAGTATTTTTTGTTTTGCTAATTCAATACTGAATGCAAGTTGCATGAGCCCGGTTTTGTGTTTTATGGGGACAAAAGAGGGATCTTTGTGGGGATTTTGAATGAAAATCATGGGGAATGGGTATATTTTCATGTTTGGCCGTTTGGGGAAGGACTTCCTCATTTCGGCCAGCAGTTTTCATTGTTGTCAAAAAAGTTTTTGGACTGGGGAACAATCTTATCCATATGGATGAGATTGAGGCTGCAATCTTATCCGCGCGGACAAGGGCAGCACCTGGCAGGGTTATTTAAATTTCACCTCAGACTTGGTTTTCATCATTCAACTTCATCTTCCTCTCTGTTCTTTCTGAAGTCACGACCCAGAACCATAGAAGGCCATGGAAAACATGAAGAATTCTCCTAAATTGCCAAAGGAATTGCAAATGGTCTTCTTTGACAAGTTCAAGGAGTGGTCTCGGGAGGTCATGCATGGGAATAGGGCTTTCTTTGAAGAGAGATACAAGATCAAGTCCCTATGGTCTCTTAAGGAACTTGTTCCGGACTATGACTTGATGAGGGCTTCTGCCGCGTTCTGGGACACTCGAAGGCATGTCTTTTGCTTCTCCTACAACGAAGTGGTTCCCACCATTGAAGATTTCAAGGCGTTACTTGGAGGACCCGAGGTGGAAGAGGTTGCACTTCCCTTGCCCGGAGGGATGTCCTTTGCCAACAAATTGTCTGGCCTCCTTCAAATCTCTCCGGAGGAAGCTCGAGGTATGATTCGAGGACATGACTATTTTGACATTTCTGGTCTCCCGGATAGGTTTAGGGGCTTGGGTGTTGTTGGTGATTGTTATTGGGATGCCTTTGCTCTTTGTGCAATCGGGTCCTTGTTCATGGTTTGTTCCTTTGGGATGTGCCACCGGTCTCTGTTAGACGTTGTCGTGCACTGTCGGTCGGGCCGGGATATAGTTCCCTTGATCTTGGGAGAGACCCTTCACGCTATTGACCAATTGGCTGCTGGGAAGCGGTACATGCATGGGGGAAGCCCGTTTCTGTTTTCGATGTGGCTGATGGAGAGGCTGGGGGTCCTGCGGGAGGCTCCACTTGCATTCAGGCCATGGACTTTTGCCAGGAGGGGAGTTACAGTTGATATCGAGGATCAGGCCTCGTGGGAGCGCTGGATGGCTCAATGTCGTACCTAGGACATCCGATGGTGGATTCCGCACTGGCGGATAGAGACTAGGAGGACGCTCCAGGAGGGATCTCAGGTAGTCATGCTTCCGGGGCTCAGTTGGTCTACCTTCTACGTTCCAGCTTTAGTTCCCAGGCAGTTCGGGATGGAGCAGGTACCTTTGGAGGGATGCGATGATATTGCCACTTGAGTGGTGATGTCTGTCTCTATGGATGATTCATCTACATTTCCCTTCTTTTCCCGAGTATGGAGGTATCACGCTTTTCCTCCTATGGTCCTTCTCAGGCATTCGGAGCGTATTTATCTGTCCACTTGGTATTTGGATTGGTATAAGGGACACATGGGGAAGACTCAGGTGGCTCTTATGAGGAGGTGTGAGGCCATGGTGGGACCGGAAGATGTCCCCGTTTCAGTATTGAGAAGAGCTGAGGCGAGGGCCAGCCCATATGACAGTAGTGGAGATGATATGTTCGACTATGAGATGAGAGTGGAACAACAGAGGGACAGGGTTCCGATGATGCTACCCAGGAGGCACGAAATTAGAGACGAGGCCCAGGTGACCAGAGCTTTGATAGAGGTAGGCTTGATAGACCCGGCCCCTATGTCGGAGCTAGGGAGGAGGAGGATGGACATCATTCCTGTGCCTAGAAAGAATACAAGGCATGGCGGGAGGATACGGAGGAGGACAGAGGGAGATGCTAGCACTAGTGGTTAGACCCTTGAGTATCCACTGATCGCCCTTCCAGGCACATTAGTTTTTAGTTATGTATTTTTTATGTTTTTTTTTCTTTTAGCTCAGTTGTGAGTTTAAGAGTAGACCGGGCTTGAACTCATCAAGAAGTTTTTTAACTGTAATGAATATGTGAATTGCATTAGAGTTTTTTGAGACGTAGATACGATGTGATCATTGTGTTGATGACAAAATTTGATGTTTATTTTATGTTTTAGACCGAACCGTTTCCGGCTGCCTACGTTCCCCTCTTACAAGTGGACTAAGGGGCTCAGGTCTCCGTAGTTCGACCCTATGAGTTGTTGTTGTTTTTTTTAGAAGGGGTAGGTAGAGAGAGGGACGAGAGAAGTGCAACCCTATTTTTTTACCTAGACCGCCCTTTCGAGTTTTCAACCTGGTTGGGTATTACTCTTTTAGCACCTTTGAGGGGAAATGACTCGATATTTAGGAATAATATTTGCGGAGCTTGTCTCCGTTCACTGGATGCACGAAGGGATTTCCATCTAGGTCTGCGAGCTGCATAGCTCCCCCAGAGAAGATTTTCTGAACTACATAGGGTCCGATCCAGACGGGCTCCCATTTTCCAAGTGGATTGGTGTGAGTTGGAGGCTTCTCTTTTAACACGAGGTTGCCTTCTCGGATGTCCCGGTGTTTCACTTTCTTGTCAAAGGCCCTGGCCATTCTTGCTTGTTAAGCCTGCATGTGTTCCATAGCTTTCAGACGACGTTCATCTAGCAGGGCCAACTCATCGTGGCGACTCTGGATCCACTCGACTTCATTGATCTGATTTTCCAACAACACGCGGAGTGAGGTAATTTCCAATTTGATTGGGAGCACGACCTCCATTTCGTAAGTGAGGGCAAAGGGCGTTTCCCCTGTGGCAGTTCTGACAGATGTCTTGTATCCCCAGAGGGAAAGGTTGAGCTTGTCTGGCTAATCTCTGCCTCGGATGGCCATCTTTTTGATGATGTTTTCTAGAGTCTTGTTTACCGCTTCAACATCACCGTTGGTTTGGGGCCGATAAGGGGATGACTTGTGACAAGTTATCTTGAATTCTGTCAACAATCTGTCGCATTCTCCCTTGAAATGAGAACCATTGTCGGAAATCACTTCAGCTGGCAATACGTATCTCCACGTGATGTTTTCTTTGATAAAGAGGGCTACCTTCTTAGAATTGAGGACTTTGTAAGACTTAGCCTCGACCCATTTGGTGAAATAGTCTATTGCTATCAGGACGAACTCGTGACCGTTGCTTCCTGGTGGTGTAACTTTGCCGATGACGTCGATTCCCCAGGTAACAAAAGGCCAAGGGGTTGTCATACAATAGAGGTCATGCGGAGGCATATGGTTGAGATTTGAATAGCGCTGACATTTGTCGCAGCTTCTCACGAACTGGATGCAATCCGTTTCCATAGAGATCCAAAAATAGCCCATTCTCAAGATGACCTGCATTAAGGCTCGAGCATTCATGTGGGGGTCACAAGTACCTCCATGTACTTCATTCATTAGCTCGGCATCCCTTTGTTTGCTGATACAGCGTAAGAGGGGACCTTGGTAGCGCCTTTTATACAGGGTATCTCCCAGAAGGACGTAGTGGGAAGCCAGGCGTTTCAGAGCCATCATACTTTTTGCCTTGATCCCTTCTTTGTATTCCCCGTCTTCATTTTTGAAGGAGGCTTCACCGCTTTTTAAGTATTGGTAGATTTGAGCATACCACGGGTCGTCTACTGGTTCCCTCTCTGCCTCAATCTCAAAGCAGTAGGCTGGGTTTTCTCTTCTCCCAACCCTGAAGGGTTTGACTGATTTTCCTTCGGGTATTTTGACAAGGGAGGCTAGTGTTGCTAGGGCATCTGCGAATCTATTGTGGTCTCTGGGCAGGTAGTGGAAGCTGACCTCCTTGAACTGGGCTGCGAGGTCTTCCATATAGGCGTGATACTTTTGCAGACCCGGATCAATTGTTTTCCACTTGTTGGACACTTGGTTGATGATGAGAGCAGAGTCACCGTATACTTCCAACTCCTTGATGTTCCTTTCCAAGGCTGCCTCCAATCCAGCTATGCAGGCTTCATACTCGGCGGCATTGTTAGTGACCTCGAAGTTGAGCTTTATGGCTATGGGAGTATGTTCATCAGTGGGGTCGACCAGGAGCATTCCTATCCCATTCCCCCGTTTGTTAGCTGCCCCGTCAAAGAAGAGTTGCCAGCGATTTTCTCCTTCTAGAGCGAAAATTCCTTCATCAGGGAATTGAGGTTCAGGTCCTTGGCATTCATCGCTTGGAAAGTCAGCCAGTTGGTCTGCCATCACCCACCCTTTCACGGACTTTCTTGTCACATAAGTGATATCGTACTCATCCAGAAAGAATGACCACTTGGCCAATCTCATAGAGAGGGAGGGCTTGTCGAACAGGTATTTGATGGGATCTAGTTTTGAGACCAAATGCACTGAGTGAGACTGCATGTAGTGCTTCAGCTTTCCCACTACCCATACCAGACCTGTGCAGGTCTTCTCGCAAACTGAGTAGTTGAGTTCACTGCCCTGTAGCTTCCTGCTCACAAAATAGATGGTGCTTTCAACTTTGGAGTCCTTCTTCTCCTATGCCAGCATAGCCCCAATTGCGGTGTCTGTGACAATCAGGTACATTAGTAGTGGCTTTTACCGATGAGGGGGGCAAAGGACCGGAGGATTCACAAGGTATGCCTTGATCTTCTCAAAAGCAAACTGGAATTCTGGGTTCCATTCAGTGGTTGTGCTCTTCTTCATCAGCTTAAAGATAGGCTCGCAGATGGAGGTCAGTTGATTCACGAAACGGCTTATGTACTGTAGCCTTCCCATGAAAGATTTAACTTCTGTCAGTGTTCGAGGTGGTTTCATTTCAACTATGGCTTTGATCTTCTGCGGGTCCACTTCGATCCCCCGTTCAGTTACCATGTATCCCAAAACTTTACCTCGCTTAACCCCAAAGGAACATTTAGCTGGGTTCAGCCTCATGGAATGTTCTCTAAGGAGATCGAAGAATTTTCTCAAATCAATGAAGTGCTAACCATCGGATCCTTTGGAGTGGACTATCATGTCATCCACGTAGACCTCTATTTCTTTATGAATCATGTCATGGAACAGGGCAGTGGCAGCCCTCTGGTAGGTAGCCCCAGCGTTCTTCAGATCAAATGGCATGACTGTATATCAATATGTTCCCCAAGGGGTAGTGAAAGCTGTCTTAGCCTGGTCCTCTTCGGCCATTTTGATCTGGTTGTAGCCGACGAAACCGTCAACGAAAGACTTGACCTCGTAATTGGCTGTGGTATCTACCAGCATGTCAATGTTGGGCAGGGGGAAGTCATCCTTTGGGCTGGCTTTGTTGAGATCTTTGAAATCCATGCAGCATCGGACATTTCCATTAGCCTTGGTGACTGTTACAATGTTGGAGAGCCAGGTGGGGTACTCGATGACCCGGATGAATCCTGCCTTGAGCATCTTCTCAATTTCTTCCTTTACTTGTAATGACCACTCAGGTTTGATCTTTCTCAGCTTTTGTTTGACTGGCTTGACTTCTGGATCTAACGGTATCCGGTGCTCCACTATGGAGGGATCGAGGCCGGGCATATCCTTGTAAGACCATGCAAACACGTCCACAAATTCCTTGAGTAGTTCTGTCAGAGTTGCTTGTTCGGGCCCATCGAAGAAACTGCCAATCTGCGTCTCTTTAGGCTCTTCTGCAGTTCCCAGATTCACACGAGTCAAAACCTCCTCGGCAGCTTGGGCTCGGTTTTTCTCTTTCTCAACAACCTGCTTAAAGATTTCTTTAATGTATCGTTCGTTTAGTGTGTCTGCATCTTTATCTAGTGAATTATTATTAACCGTTTTTAAGTTTTTAGTTAATTTATCATTAGTTAAAGTGGCAATCAGGGGATACTCGGTAAGGTCGATCATTTCATTTAGAGTAAAAGGAAGTACAGCATTGGCTACAATTTCATAGTCTTCTGGCGTAAGGCCATCAGACGACTCTAGGGACTCGAATTTGACTACAAGAGACTCGGAGGACTTGAAATAGGTGGACACGAGGGGACGGGGGACCAATCCAAGCTTCGTGACCATTTCTTCTTTGCTTGCGGACGGACCGGAGAGAGTTTCCCAATTCTTCAAGGGTATGGTAGAATGCATGACCATGGATCGGAGATCTTGCGGCTTCTGTCCTCCTGGTTCAATTACTGCGATCATTTCTTTCACTGAGCCCCTGTCGATCAGGTCTGGAATGTGCACTTCCTCCCCAAACATCTGCTGCATGATGGGACCATCCCATTCATCTAAGGAGAATTCTGGAGTCTTGGCCTTGGGCATGACTAGTTCAAATTCAGCTGTTGTGGCCTTCTCGACGGTCGGAATGACTTTGTTGAGCTTCTCAAACTGCTTTACCAGCTCTGGTACCCCTTTAAAAGTGTACTTGCTCTTCATGGTGGTAGTAGCCCCAGGTATCTTGGGTAGATCGAGAAACATTCTTCGGACGGGGTTGGCTCTGGTTCCTCTGAACTTACTGAGGTTCTCCTGTAGCTTCAGCCAGCCTTCTGTAGGAGTAGGCTCTTTGGCGGCAGAATTGTCCAGCTGTGGAGCGCCTTTTATGAAGTAGTCAGTCATGTCAAGACTGAAAGAGAGAGAGATTTAGGGCCGTTGAAAGGGACCTTTCCTGCAGCAGCTTCCTTTCTTTTCCAAGCAATTTCTTTCTCTTTTGCAATCCCCTCTGAAGTTGGCTCATATCCCAGGCCATGGCGAGTTTTTTGTTCCTTCACCTCAATGACCTTGTGAGTCCCTTGTAGGCATTTCCCGAGACCCAGACCAGGTAGGTAATTCATCTTTCTCATCATCCTCATAACAGGAGGGATCTTGTCCCGGGTGACAGTCAGATCCACGTTGCAAACTTAGACTTTAGGAGACTCGGCGTGAAGCCGATCGGCATGAAACCATCCTCATCATGTTTGATCTCTAGGATGGGTATTCCACCCGTGTCGGTGCCTTCTAAAGTGACTAGGTCTCCATAAATGGTTGTTAGATCCCCATACGAAACAAACTTTACACAACGATGAAGGCTCGACGCGACCCGTTAACTTGGTGCGGCCAAGGGTCTTCCCAATGAGCATTAAAGGTGATTGGGATATCAATGACTTGGAATTATACGAGTATCATTTTCTTGTCGAACCACAGGTTTAAAGTAGCAGCCCCAAGTACTGTACGAGACGTTGAGTCATAGGCCTTGGCGCGTGAGGGAGGAAGGCTTCGGTCTGTGGGCTTGATGCCGAGCGAGGCTCATGATCTTTCTTTGGGAGGATGTTCATTCCGGACCCATTGTCAACTAAAACCCGAGGAGACGCCGTTCATCTAGACCGTGATGAAGAGAGGCTCGTTATGATCGGCTCTGAACTGGGGGAGATCTAGGTCCGTGAAGGTGACTATGTTTCCGTAGTGGATGTTCCCAATTAATTACACCACCTCGTCAGGGGTAGCATCAATAGGGACAAGTGTACGGGCCAAACTTTCCTCCAATTTCAACTTGTGGGGATAAGACGAAGTGAGCAAGGACCATAGAGAGATGTTGGCTTGAGTTTGTTTCAACTGAGTGAGCAGAGGATCCTCTTTCTCGGGGTCAGGAGTTTCAGCTGTCTTGGCATAGGGGTTACGGTTCTCCCTGGGTGCTTGATCCGTGACTTCTTATCTATCTTGGGATTACCACGATGGATGCGCCGGATCTAGTCAACGGTTCACTTCTCCCTACGGCTTATCTGTCGCCTCTTTATAGGACTCTTTTAATCTTTGCTAGGGTCAACGGAGGAGCTTGCTTAGCAGCGGCCACCGGTTCGGCGATTTTGTTGCAAGTCTCCGGAGCTTAGCAATGGTGAGGGTGAGCTTGGGGATATTGGTATGGCGGCTTGGCTGGGCGGCCTTCGGATTGTTTCCCAAGTTACGGGTTTACGAGCGGGATTGCGTCGTTGTTCCTTGGATGGCCCACGAGCTAGGGCATCTTCGATTCATCTTGATCGAGTGCATTATACCATGCCTGCTTGAGCTTGCCCACAGTTAGCATGCAGCAGGAACTATTGCCTCTCGGGCTTGGTGGCTTTCCTCTTTCGTTTTCGGCTTTATGTAGCAGTCTCGGCTCCCTTTTATAATACTCAGCGCTGGATATAATTATGGCATTCTGTACGGGAGGTGCATCAAGTATCATGCCAGTGTCCAGAACCTCTCTCAGGGCTGAGATACACTCGGGAAAAGTGACTTCTTCCCTGGTAATCCTGACGAGGGTTGTTACCTTGCCTTCGGACGGGCTTGATCTGACAATGGTTACTTTCTCACTGGGGAGGATAGGGGTCAGTCATCCCTTTTCTAGCAGATTTTCGACTAACTGCTTAGATTGGATGCTCGAGAATCCCTTCCCCAGAGCATGGTAGACAGTGTTTAACTCTACGACATCTACATATTCAGCCCCAGGATAATCCATGACTTTCATGTCTTCGGTTACGTCGTCGTCCCCCGAAGTTTCTTCAATTTTCTGACTGTCGGCTTCCATCTCATCGTACACCATTTTCCTCTCATTTCGGTAGGCTAAGCAACCACAAGTGAAGGATTGACAGTGCCCATTTGCTTGGCCCAAAGCGGCAGTTCGTAACACACGAGTCCAAATGAGGAGTTCTCGGGAGTCCGTTCACGGGTATCGGGGCTACTAGAAAGGCGTCATGGGGATCCATGGGTATGAAGGCAACGGGAGTGGCTTCCCGGATCCATAACCCTTTTAGCGATTCCAGGCACTCAGTGTGCTCAAGAGGTTCAGCAGTGACTCTTATAGCAGTGATGCCGTCCATCCTAGGGGAGGAAGAAAGGGATCCAATAATGTTCACAAACTCATTTGTCATTTGGAAGTGAAAGCTGCCTTTTCGATTAGTGCTTCAATGAAACTTCTCCATTCGCCTACTAGTTTTTCATAGGGGACGTTGTGCTCCAGGATTTCAGATCCATATTCCTCTTCAGATGGGGTCTGTTGCTCCTCATCCTCTGATGTGTTTGGGCATTGACCACAGTTGCATCTTGAGAAGGACTCCTCATAGGGGTCAGTTTCCATTGGTTCCTGATTCACATTTTAAAGCGGCTCTTCGTCGTCATTAGTAGACAACCACCCATTGTGCTGGCACCCATGCGGTCATTTCGGCGTGATTGTTCCAAGCGATTAAGGGTCTTGAGGTTCAATTGATTCTTCACTCTCGTCGTCATCACTATCATCAGAGTCATCATTACTGTCATCAGAATCATCATCATCCCATACTATCCGAACTTCGGCTAAGAGAGAGCGCCGATCATATCTATTAGGGGAGGACGGGTGTGTGCAACCACAGAAGTTGTCATAGGCCCCCAATCTTTGGAAGTGGCAATTGCGACTCGGCTTTTCCTCCCGAGGCTGTGGGGAAGAGCGAGAGGTAGCGGTACATATTTGACCCCAGGGAGTACATGGAAGCAATCCTCCTCATCTGATCCTTCACCTTTGCTATTATCAGGACTGTACTCGGCTTCTCCCAGAACCATTTTACAGAAGTGTACTAGCTCGAGGTGTGCTTCGGCCTCTTTACTAATAAGCCCTAATACGGGTGCCTATCTAAAGCTGTCTTGTTCAATTCTTCTTGAGTGCTATAGCCATCTTGTGTAAATGGTCTTCTTATAGTTTGATCTGAATAGCCCCAGTTCTCCAGTGTCAGCTATCCCTTCTTCTGAGAAATAGCGAGCCTCATAGTCGTGCAAGGAGCTGCTAATATGGGACAAGGGGAATCAGCCTGTACCTCATTCTCGAGGCTGAGTGGGAATCCGAATTCGGGATCCTCGACCAAGTTAATCAGGGGTATTTGGGAGTCTTCATTTGGCTCATTATCCAAATCTTCCTTGGCGTGAGAGGGCTCTCCGATCTCAATCATGTTCACCCTGTTGTTATTCCTAGGGAATGGATTGTTGACTGTGTTGGGCCCCTCGGGTACTTCTAGCTTTCCCTTTTCAATTAGCCCTCGTATAGCCTTCCTCAGAACTATACAATCGTCAGTAAGGTGCCCGTGGTACTGATGAAAAGCACAATGTTTGGTGGTGTCCAAAGGGATCTTTGGGATCCACAGGTGGTAATTGTCCAAAGGCCGAATCAAACCCTCCTTGACCAGTCCTCTGAAAACTTCACTCAGGGGCATTCCAAAGTTACTGAACCTTATATTCTGAGGCTTGGGCATCTCGACTTTCCTAGGCACGAAAGGAGTGGCATTGTTGCAATTCTGTCCGGCAAAGTTGACAGCTTCTTTGCCCTTGGGCTGGGCAGGAACAGGATTGGCGATAGTGGCTCGGTACCGGTAAGTAGGGGCAGTTGCTTGTTGCTGATTGTAAGCCTTTTCAAACTTAGCCCCAGAGCTGACCATGGCACGCGGTCTGGATAGTGGAAATTGCTGAGGGATGCTCTTAGGTGAGGCTTCAAACATGACTGAAAGATGTCCAGCTGTTCTTCATCAGAAGGAGGAATGGCCATTTCACTCAGCTTAAGGTTCCAACGTTTGTAAAAGTCACCAATATTCTCATCAGGGCGTTGCATAGTTGTTTGCAAGTCTACCCGATTCGTCTCCCATTCCAGGTTGGCCTTGTATTTTTCGGTGAAGGCGTTGGTGATCTGTTCCCAAGTGGCCCTGGACTCGGGTTTCAGCCGGAAGAACCATTTCAGAGCCCCCAGTTTCAAAGAGAGGCTGAAGTAATCGGCCAGCTGCTGGTTCGTGCATCCTTTGGCTTTCATAGCTAGGGTATAGGTGTCCAGATGGGTTTTTGGGCAGGCAGTTCCATCAAACAGTTCTAAGCTAGGCATCACGAACTTGTGGGGTAAAGGCACAATAGAATCAGGATCTGTGGGCCGAAGAGCAGCCTTCTTTCCTGTCAGCTCGGCAATCTGTGCTTTCATTTCCTTGTGTTGTTCCATGAACCAAGCCAGATGAGGGTCCTGTGGTGGAGCCGTAGCGTTCAAACCAGTGACTGAGCTGGAGAGAGGAGTTACCATTGGCGGCACACTGGTGGAAGGGATGGCCGGTCCGGGGACATAGGTGAAAACCTGTCCTTGGCCCAAATTACCCTGGGGAGTGTAAGTAGGAGCCTGGGCAAAGGGATAGAACCCAGCGGCTTGCTGTTGACTTCCAATTGGCAAAGAGGGTGGTGGCAGACCTGAGGTGGCCGGGTAGCTCGGGTTCCCGGGGTGAGACTCATAAGTAGGCTTAAATGCGGGCTGTGGTCCCTGGTTGTTGAACTGCATGCCTGGCTGTGGTGATGGTGTATAACCGGGAGGATACTGCGGTCCTGGTGATTCTGATGAGGCTGGGATAGGGGCTTGCTGGCCCATAGGACCTTGAGTGAGAAATGGGTTTGTGGAAGGCTGGCGAGGTGTTAGGGTTGCGGACCAACATCATTTTGAGGAGGGGCACACTGTTGTCCTAGACCAAAGCTGCGGTGGTGGCATTCCAGATTGTTTTTGCGGTACTCGGAACTGTTGTTGTGAAGGTCCGGGCTGATCGGTTCCAAACTGAGGTGGGATCCCAATTTACTGTGGCATTCCAAGTACCCCAACCATGGGAAGACATTCCGTGCGATTTTGTCCCAGCTGAGGAGCTACGAATTGGCTTGTCCCAGCTTGTATGGGCCCGGTAGCTTTGTGGTTGAGGAGCTGGCTGACCCATAGATCGAGAAGCATGGGTTTCGGTAGCGGTGCCATAGGAGGCTGGCGGTGGCATCCTGGAGTAGTCAGGGCGACCGAGAGTGGGATTAGGGTCCTCCTCTTCTTCCACGGTGAAAGTGCCGTCGGGATTAAGACTGGCGGCCAAACCATGGCTCCTAATAGCCTCCAGAAGGCTGTTCATCTGTGCTTCCTGTCGCAGTCTCATTTGTTCGGCCAACTGATTCCACTGTTGTTCTGTCTGGGGAGTCCCGGGAGGTGGAGTGGTATTGTCCCCATTGTTACCAGCTGATGCAGACATTCTGAAAATCGGAGTTGAAGCAAACGGTGAAGCTGACGATGCGCTTGATTCTTCCCAACTAGCCAGACGGTGACCCGGTGTCCGTACCCAAGCCTTGCGAGGTGCTGCGGGAGGAAGATACAAGGGAGGTTCAGACTTTGGGGGTGGAAGAAAAGGGGTAGGTGTTTGGGCTCAGGGCTCATGCAACATGCGGTTATTTGTTTCCGTTTACTTAAAACGTGTTTTATTAAAACCTAAGCGGTTGGAAAAGATTGCTCTTTTTTTTTAACTACTCTAAGTCCTGGATCAGTGGGACCCATCACTACGTCTGCGGACCCTCAACCTGTAACCCCGAACAAGGGCTCCGTAGGGCAAGCGGGTCCCACCGACCGAAAAGGAAAACGAACCTAAGGTCTGGCGGATCATGAAGTCTTAACGCGCACTCGATGTAAATTACCGGCAAGGCCAGCGTCGAGGGTCAAGATCGAGTCAAAGTGCCTGACGGAAAACCGGCATGACTCCGACTGATAATAGTCCACAAGGGATCTTGACTCGTCGTTGGTTAAGCGGTAATTAGACATGGATTGAGCGTTAATCCTTGATGACTCGGTGTCATACCGGGAGCCGGTGTATGAGCCGTGCGGATCAAAGTCAAAGTCCGAGCCCCAGTCAAGATCGGGTCAAAGTTCATGACGGAAAACCGGCATGACTTCGACTGAGTTAGGTCCGCGGGGGATCCTGACTTGGCACGTTGACTAGGGTTTGACCTACACGGGGCATGGCGGACACGGTCGACACGGACCGGACCAAAAACCCAGGAGTCTCGAAAAAGTGTGTCACGGACAAGTGCGGGAGTCGACACGAGGGTAAACCAATGGCTGTTTGGGTCGTCCCGTGCTCGCAAGAGAGGCGTAGTAAGGCCTCCCGAGGCTGCTGCGAGATTTCCGGGTTAAGGACGTAGTGTGCGGTGTAAGGTCGGCGTGCGCGTAGTGTGCGGCGATCTATCTTCCTTTTTGAGTAAAAACGAAATTTT
>JAFEMH010004890.1:140000-187528 GCA_022495995.1 Adenophora triphylla var. japonica | reverse complement strand
TTAGCTTGTTGGATAGTAACATCAGTATCCCTAGTACCTTCAGTCTCCCATC
Organism: Adenophora triphylla var. japonica; assembly: GCA_022495995.1. Taxonomy (NCBI): domain Eukaryota; kingdom Viridiplantae; phylum Streptophyta; class Magnoliopsida; order Asterales; family Campanulaceae; genus Adenophora; species Adenophora triphylla. The sequence continues at coordinate 187,476 of JAFEMH010004890.1, read as the reverse complement.
GGCCGCTCTGTTCATTAGATCTACTTCGGAGTTCCCAGTGCCATCTTCAACAGTGGCTCCGGCTATCCCTCAGATTCCAGGTTTAACTCCGGAAGTAATGGCCTTATTGAAGCAGATGCAATAGCAGATCGACAAATTGACTGTGGGTTCTAGTGGTCTCAAGGTTGTGGACCCAGCTCAGGTGACGCCTTTGCCTCACAAGTTCAAAATGCCCAAGATGGACTTTGACGGTACTGCTTGTCCGAAAACTCATGTGGATACTTATGTTATTACAATGGGAGCGATGGGCTGCACGCCCGAGTTCATGGCATCCCACTTTCACTTGACTTTGAAAGGACCAGCGCTCACATGGTTTTTGGCTCTGAAACAAGAAGCTCCACCTGGAGCCAGATTACGGAGACATTTTTTGAGAAGTATAGAGGCAATTTAGAATGGCGTACCACCCGGGATGATTTAGTGGGGACCATCCAGAAGGCTGATGAGTCAATTACAGAATTCTATAAGCGTTGGAATGCCAAGCTTAATGAGCTATCGGAGCCAATTCCCCTTCAGGACCAAAAAGACATCTTCTTGTCATGTGTGAAGCCGGTACTAAGGGAAGCCATCGGAAAAGGTTGGTATCCAGATTTGCGAGAGATGGTTGGAATGGGAGCAAGAAGTGAAAATAGATTGTTCAATCAAACCTCGAATACAAATGTAGGTGGTAGCGGAGGTATTGGAGGATACCGTTATCGAGCACCCAACCCTATTTCTGCCATAGCACCGAAAGGAATAGAAATTGTTAAGGACAACATTGTCAACAACCTGCAAGGAGGAGGTAATAATGGTCCTAATAGTGGGAGATTCCAGCCAAAACAGCAGCAAAAGTTTGATGACTTGGGTATGACTACAGAGGAGGTCTACAATGGATTGCTCAGAACTGGGATGATAAAGCCATTGGAGAACTACATTCCTGTTAATCCCAATCCCAATCTTGACACAAGCAAATATTGTCGGTTCCATCAGTTTCCAGGACACACCACCAATACTTAATTCATGCTCAAAAGGATTATCCAAGGGTTGGTAGATGAAAAGAAGATTGAAAAGTCCCCTCATCCTAATGTCGTCAGCAACCCCCTGCCTAGCAACACTGTGAATCTCATGGATTTTGGCCAGGACTATTTTGTTAATGTAATAGAGTTTGGGGAGTCCGTAGATGGAAAGGTTAGTAATGATTGTAATAAGATTGTGACTGATGTAATCCCTTGTTCTGATGAAATGAAAGATAATTTATGCTATGTTTTGTATCTTGACGATCTGTATGATTTGAATAATACTGCTGATTATGACGATTATGAAGAGAGTTTGGTTGTCAACACCATATCCTCCATGGTTCCTAGGGATTCCCCAATCTCTCTGGAGGAACTCAGGATAGCGGCTAATGTAGAGGTGCCATTATCCATAAATGAGATAAGACAGGCGGCATGGCCATACGACTGGCTGCTTTGTTTCGATTTCGCTAGCAGAGCTCAAGGAAGCCAGTAAGAACTTTGTGGTTGAGAAGGACCAAAAGGTTAATTTGTTGACTCGATCTGGAAGAATGTTGGGAGAAAATAATGTAGATCCATCCGGGAAAGGTAAAGCAGTTGCAGTTTCGAATCCCCAATCCTCTCAAAATCCCTGCAGATCAGCAGGAGATGAAGAAGTCCAGGAAGATCCGATATTGACGCAGTTAAAGAGAACGCAAGCCGATATCTCCTTATGGTCTCTGCTCACATCCTCCTACCCTCACAAGCTAAAGCTGGAAGAGGCACTGTCCAAAACCAAAGTGTCTGTCAACGCCACTCCAGGTGAGGCCTGCCAACTGATCGGAACTGCACAGTATGGGAACATCATTACGTTTACAGATCTTGATCTGCCTGCTTATGGTGCAAAGCATAATGAGTCTCTACACATCACGGTGCCCCTGGAGGGGCACCGGATTCCCCATGTATTGGTAGACAATGGGTTAGCTATGAATGTACTTCCTGCCTAAATGATGAGTATGCTAGATATTGATGCGCAGAGCCTTAAACTATCCAGCCAGACCATAAAAGCCTACGATTCGACATCCAGGGCAGTGTTGGGGATAGTCTCTCTGAATTTGTTGTTTGGGAGCAAAGAGATGATGGTGGAATTCCAAGTTATCGACATTCCGGTCACATTCTCAGCGCTATTGGGTAGACCGTGGATTCATGAAATAGGAGCAGTAGCGTCCACTCTCCACCAGTGTTTGAAATTTGTGCAAGACGGAGTTCTGACGACCATTTATGGGGATATCATCACTATTGGGGAGACCAGTGCTAATACCATGTCAGTGATGGAAATCAAGCTCGACCAGGAGAACCCGATGCTCAGTGGATTCACGATTGAGAAACCTAAAGGGCAGGTGTGCACCATAGATTTGACGACATCTTCAGACAAGATTCCCCCTGTGTTGAAAATGATGAGAGGTATAAGCTATATCCCTGGTCTGGGACTGGGAAAACGACAACAGGGACCGTGTCATCTTGTGATGCCAGAAGCTAAGAGGAATAGGCGAGGCCTAGGGTATGTCGTGATGGAAGAAGACAAAGCGTACGATAAAACTGAAGCGTTTAAAGAAAAGATGACCTCAGCTGCCGGTAAGAGGTACAAAAGGCCTGAGATGTGCCCGTACAGCTGGTCTTTGAACAAACACTTTGTTAAAGAGGATGGAGAAATGTTCGTTTGTCCAGAACCGAGGCTGAGCCAAATGAAGGAAAGGATGAGAACAATCCGGAGGTTCGCCAGCAGTCAAAACCCGGTGAAGGAAATGCTTGTGAGCTTGCCCAAAAGGCCAGGTGTCACCGCTACATTCGAGAACAGCTACCATTTCTGGGGACCTGACTATGTGAACCGGTTTGAGAAGCTTGCTCTGGACGAACCCACAATATGCAAGATCCGCGGTGCTGATCCCGTGGACATTGATGGTGATCTGGCAGATTTGTTTAAGGAACAGGGGCTGTCAGAGCCTGAGGATGACACGCATTTGGCAGAAGTACCTACATGAGGGATGGTTGTTGCTAGTGATCCCAGTGATTTGATTGACTTTTCCTCTGATAACGAGGTGGTGGCTATGTTGGAGTTTGAAAAGGGGCCAGTTGCAGATCTGAATAGTTTGAAGACCATCGCAGAGAGGCCGCTACAGAACTGGACTTCATTTCAAGGACCGGTCGCTGACAGGGAGAATATGATCAAAAAGTTAGGGCTCAAGCCTCGTCCTTGTCCATCTGAGTCTAAATTTGTTCCCCGTGTCCTGAGTCAGTCCCCAGAGTCCCTTGTGATTGAATTTGAGTCTTCAGATCGGTCTGACGTCCTCACGACGGAAGACCGTCGTCGTGTTGTAGACATTGTTTTTCCCTTTGCTTTGAATAAAATGGTCGACCTTTCTGAGTATCCCGTGATTGCAAATCTAACAATTGAACGCTTAACAAAAAATAATCATCAAGATTTAAAAATAATTAAGCCTAATTCAATTGAAGATAATGCAGACTTAATAGATGACCAAATTTTAGAAAATGATTCAAAGCAGGTTCGCGAGCAAAAGGAAAGCTGGGCCCAAGCTGCCGATGAGGTATTGACGACGGTGAACCTGGGAACAGCCGAAGAACCCAAAGAAACATAAATTGGTAGCTTCTTCTCCGGAGATGACCGGGTTGCCCTGATTGAGTTGCTCAATGAATTTGTTGACGTCTTTCCCTGGTCCTACAAAGACATGCCCGGTTTGGATACATCTATCGTAGAACACCGGATACCCCTAGATCCAGAGATTAAGCCAATAAAGCAGAAACTGAGGCGGATCAAGCCCGAGTGGTCTCTACAAGTCAAAGAAGAAATTGAGAAACTCTTACGGGTAGGCTTTATCAAGGTGATCGAATACCCGACTTGGCTGGCAAACATAGTCACCGTCACAAAAGCGAATGGAAAGGTTCGGGTTTGCGTAGACTTCCGGGATCTTAACAAGGCTAGTCCCAAAGATGACTTCCCCTTGCCAAACATTGACATGCTGGTAGATGCAACTGCGAACTACGAGGTCAAATCCTTCGTCGATGGTTTTGCGGGTTATAACCAGATTAAAATGGCCGAGGAAGACCAAGACAAGACGGCGTTTACCACTCCTTGGGGTACTTATTGTTACACAGTAATGCCGTTTGGGTTGAAGAATGCTGGGGCTACCTACCAGAGGGCCGTCACCACCCTGTTTCACGACATGATCCACAAGGAGATTGAAGTGTATGTGGACGATATAATCATTCACTCAAAAGGGTCAGATGGACAGCATTTCACTGATTTAAGGAAGTTCTTCAACAGACTTCGGGAGCATTCCATGAGGCTAAATCCAGCCAAGTGCACTTTTGGGGTTATCCGGGGTAAAGTTTTGGGCTACATGGTCACAGAGCGAGGCATCGAAGTAGATCCCAGAAAAGTCAAAGCAATTGTTGAAATGAAGCCGCCCAGAACTGTTTCCGAGGTAAAAGGTTTCATGGGCCGTCTACAATACATCAGCAGATTCATCAACCAGCTGACCTCCATATGTGAACCAATCTTTAAGCTATTGAAGAAGAATCAGGAAGTGGTTTGGAACGAGGAATGTCAACTAGCTTTTGAGCGAATCAAGGCTTACCTTGTTAATCCTCCCATTCTCTGTCCACCTCACGGGAGCAAGCCTCTACTTCTATATCTGACGGTCACAGACACAACTATTGGAGCCATGCTAGCGCAAGAGAAGAAGGACTCCAAGGTCGAGAATGCCATATATTTTGTCAGTCGTAAATTCCAAGGTAGCGAGTTGAATTACTCTGCCCTCGAGAAGACATGCACAACTCTAGTTTGGGTGGTCGAAAAGCTAAAGCACTACATGCTATCCCACACCGTACACTTGGTCTCCAAGATGGACCCGATCAGATACCTATTTCAGAGTAACAAAGGCAACATTTCCACCAGATTGGCAAAATGGACCTTCTTCTTAGCTGAGTTTGATATCAAATATGTGATCCGGAAGTCAATCAAGGGACAGGCTTTGGCAGATCAATTAGCTGATTCCCCCAGTACAGAAGCCCGAGGACCAGATTTTCAGTTTCCAGATGAAGGGATTCTTGTTATAGAAAATGGCAACTGGTGGCAGTTATTCTTCGACGGCACGGCAAACAAAAGAGGTAATGGCATCGGGATGGTACTAGTAGACCCGAATGACATGCATACTCCCATAGCTATCAAGCTGAACTTCTCAGTTACCAACAATGCTGCCGAGTACGAAGCTTGCATAGCTGGTCTAGAGGCTGCCCTTGAACGACATGTGGAGGAGTTAGAAGTGTTTGGTGATTCCCAGCTGATAATAAATCAAGCCGCCAACAGATGGAAAACTTCAGATCCGTGTCTCCAAAGATACCATGCTTACATTGCAGAGCTCGTCGGTCAATTCAAGGAAGTATCATTCCAGTTCCTGCCGCGAGATAAGAACAGGTTCGCCGATGCCCTAGCTACTCTAGCCTCGTTGGTGGAAATACCGGAGGGAAAATCGATCAAACCATTCAAGGTCGGTAGGCGAGAAAATCCGGCATTTTGTTGTGAAATTGAGATCGAAACCGTCAATGAGCCGTGGTACAATCAGATCTTCCAATATCTCAAGCATGGTGAAGCATCTTTCCCCATTGACAAAGAGAAAGACTCAAAAGGTATTCACGCCAAGAGTTTGCAAGCTTTGAAAAGGCTATCGGCTCAGTACGTCATACTTGGCAGTGATTTATGGAAGAAAAGGGAAGGTTGCCCACTCCTGCTCTGTATCAGCAAAGAAAGAGCTCAGAGGGTAATGGAAGATGTTCACCACGGTGCCTGCGGACCTCATATGAACGCTCGATCCCTTATGCATAGCATTATCAGACTGGGCTACTTCTGGATCACTATGGAGACTGATTGTATCCAATTTGTGCGGACTTGTGACAAATGCCAGCGATTCTCCAATCTGAACCACATTCCTCCTCATGATCTCTACTGTATGACAACTCTGTGGCCCTTCGCAACATGGGGGATTGATGTCATCGGGAAAATAACTCCGCCCGGGAGTAATGGACACTCATTTGTATTGGTTGCGGTAGATTACTTCACAAAGTGGGTGGAAGCCGCATCCTACAAAGTGCTCACAGCTAAGAAAGTTGCCCGCTTCATAAAGGAACAGATCTTCTGCCGCTACGGAGTCCCGAATGAGATCATTTCTGACAATGGAACCCATTTCAAAGGAGAAACTAATCGGTTACTCACTGAATACAGGGTTAAGCGCCACAAGTCTTCTCCATACAGACCACAGACGAATGGTGCTGTTGAGGCTGCTAACAAGAACTTGGAGATATTCTCCGGAGGAGCAATGCAGCTGACAGACTTGGATGGCAATCCATTTTTGCACCCCGTCAATGGTGATAAGTTGCGGCGGTATTATGTTTGATCGAGTCCTCCCCTCTGTAAATATATATATATATATATATATATATATATATATATATATATATATATATATATATATATATATAATAATAATAATAATAAAAGAAAATATAAAAAAAAAAGTGAAAATAAAGGCGCAACAAAATTGTCCCAGATGAGACTGAAAACCTCTCAAAAGGCAGTCTATGCAAAAATAAGGGACGCGCCCGGTGCTAAAGAATATACCCAGCTAGACCGAAAACCCTAAAAAGGGCGGTCTAGGTAAAAAACAGGGTTGCACCATGTCCCCCTTCTGTCTTCCCCTTTCTTAAACACAAAAGTTGATTGAGTCGAACTACGGAGACCTGAGCCCCTTAGTTCTCTTTGTAAAAGGGGAACGTAGGCAACCACTCGTGGTTCGGTCTAAAAAGTGCTGCAAAATCTCATATCTTGCCAAAATGTGTTTTGATTACAGTTCTAAGGCTTTTCAAAGGTTCATTTTAAGTCAATATTCTTTTTGATGAGTTCAAGCACGTCCTACTTTTGATTCAAATAACTTGCTGCGAATAAGAGGAAATAAAACTGTCAACATCTATTTCGTCTGCATTAAAGTAATCAAGGGATACCCATGTTCCATACAATAACTCTTACTCTCAAAACACAAAACAAAATATTCTCCTATCTATCAGAAAAGTGTCTAGAAACTCGTCCCCGCTCCCGAACTCGCTCCTCTGTCCTTCCTCTTCCTCGGTCCTCGGGAGGTCTTTTGCCTAGGACTGTCGAATAAATCGATTTGAGCCCGCCCTAATTCAGGAATAACACGCGCCGGTGGTTCAATCAGACCAGTCTCCCTCAAGGCGGCCCTAGCAATCCTCTCTTGTCTCAAGACCTCTTTGCGAGCCATCACCTCTGGATCATCCCTCAAAGTAGACCTCCTGATCTCTTATTTCCGATAGTCCTCATCAACATCACCGGTAACATTGTCTGGGTTTCCCCGTGCCTCCGTATCCCTGAAAGACCGACTGGACGGATAATCTGCTCCTAAGTATTCCCGGCGGCGAGCCTCTATAGCCAACTGGGCAAGACCATGATGCTCCTCATACCAAGTCAGATACTCTGTGGTCAGAAATGTAAACCCTCTAGACTGTCGAAGAAGTACACGAGTGGGAAGAAAACCCTCCAGAAAAGATCTGCTGAAAAACTGTATAGCCTGGGGCTCGATCATAGACATCGGAACAGCATCGGTCATCAGCCTCTCCCTCAAAGCTCGGACAATCTGCTGAGGGTACCTATACTGTCTGCTCACCAATGATGGAATACAGAAAGAAGATACATGCAAGCCTGGCAGCCTGACTACTACTGATCCATCCTGAATGTCTCTCATGGTCTGTAAGTTCCAGGTAGGAATCCAAAATCTCAGATCAGTAGTCCCGTACCGCGACAATCTCATCTGCCAACTGTCAGCGGCCATATCCCTCAGCAGCCTGCGTGGCCGGGTCACCCAAGGCATTGCCATCCGACCCTCTGGTAATGGCCCAATCAAGCGCAACCTCTCAGAGAGCCACATAGATAACAAGCAGGCACTTTCAAGCTCCCATGAAGTCCCGATCCCCTGCTAGCTTTGTCAATGCCATGGTAGGTCTCGGCCCGGCAACGGAATAAAGGTACAATGTCCATCTCCCCTTGGCCGGATTGAATTTGACGAAGAGCTACACCCCGGTCACCCCTCAGTTGTCTGACAGTCTCCAGCAATGCACTTGAGCAGACTCCGACATATCCACAGAAATAGTAAGCTGACAGGGTGAACAACATGAACTTATCCAAAGAGGTAGAAAGGTCAAACAGCTCAGGATGGGACAGGCATAACCTAGCCATCCGAGTCAAGTCTATGGACCCATCACCCAGAATCATAAATAGCACTTGATCCGCTGGCAGACACAAGAAGTCCGATAACTGCTCCACAACCGACCGACCGTCCCGTGGGAATGCTACAGTTGCCACCTCACCCAAGCCTGTCAATGCCCTAAAGTCTTCCATGGTTGGGGTCAAGTCATTGTATGACAAAGAAAAGACGTGCCGCTCTGAGTCCCAGAAGCAAGATGCAGCCCGAAGCAAATCCCAGTCAACCCTCCGGTCTTTCAAGGACCAAATGCACGGCATTTTGTACCGCTTGTCAATAACCCTCCTAAGTTGCCTCAGATGAAATCCCCAAATTTCGACAAATCCTGATGAAATTGACATTCCCGGGAAGCAACCTCTTTGTTATAATGCTCCATTGCAGCCGAAAATATCAGTCTTGGCCAAAGAATTCGCTTATCTGTCAAGAAGAGGCTGCTGGTTTCCTATACTAAGAAGACATTTTTTGCAAAATGAATTCGGAGTTGGTTTAAAAAGGGGGGGGGAGGTCTGTTACGAACTTTCTCAAGCCGTGCGACACAACTTGCCATACTAGCCTGGGATGTCGGGCGACACTTCTGGCCTTCACCAGACACCAGCCATAGAATCCCCGACTCGCCGTCGCCGCCATACACCTACCCATACATATTCAATCCTAAGATACACAACACCAGGGAGAGGGCCCATTTCACCACATGTACCCCTATACACACCCCAGCCGATACAATTTCATCATCTCATGAACAAATCCGGCATAGCCTATCATTCAATACGATCGTCGTCCCATTCCTTGAGCAGATAGACTTGCGAAAACAAACTAACATAGTTTAATCTTAGCTAACAAGGAGTATCATAGCCAAAATTTCTACTTGAAGATAAATAAGATTGTTTGCGCGAGTCCATCTTCCTTTTCTTTTCCCTCTATCGTATTTCCTCTTCTTTCCCTACCTTATGAACCCGTGTATACCCCTGCAGCTACGGCGAGTTGGAGCCGATCATCTGTATTGGGAGCTCATTTGGTCCAGGTTGTCAAAGAAGTTCAAGCAGTTTTCGAAGCTTTAGTCAGTGCAGAATCAAACATGGCAGGGAATGGAGATGTGTTTGCCGCTCAGTCTGCTGGAGGTTCGGGTCCGTTGAGTCAACCAAGCTTGAACGATCTGTCTACAGATGAGTTGAGGATAAATTTGGAAGCCGCTTTGGCCAGGGAGCGTGAGGCCCGCCTGTTAGCTCAGAATGCCAAAATCCGAGAAGAAGAAGCTCATAACCGCTTTGTTGAGGCCATGAGGGCCCGGGGAATAGCAATGCTCCATAGAGAAGATGGTTCTTATGAGGAAATTACTGAAGAGGGCAATAACGAGATTGGATCCGCTTCTCCTGCCCAGCCTACTCAGCCTAGCTACAATGCGATGCCTCCTCCAGTAAGCTACGCCCCGCGCCCCGATCAAATGTCATCTCCGGGAATGTTTGTGAGTGACCAAGGAAGGTTCATCCCCCATCCTCTCAAGGTTATAACCAAGTTATTCAGCAGGGTGTTAGCAAGAATAGCGGCCAAACATCAAATTTCTTCGATCTCACTGCCTCCCCAACTCCCAATGTCCCGATGCCACAGTTTCAGTATGGATCTCAGTTTCAAGCAGGTTATCCCCAACCCCAGTTCAGAGTGTACCCCGACAGTTTTCAGGGTGGTCAGTCTAATGTGCAGCAGAATGGTCAATACCGTCTTTCAGGGAATCAGATTTGTCAAGACAATATTCCAAGGTATCAGCAGTCTCAGACCCAAGGCAGTTTTCCTCAGCCCGCAGTGTGTTCTCCCCTTACTCAGCATTTATATGGTTCCACTCCGTACTCAGCTCCATGCATCAGTACGGGATTTTCTACTCTTGGTCAATTTGGAAGTCAGTCAACGCAGTTCAATCCCCAGAATCCCAGTATGCAGTTTAATGGCTATGATATGTACGGGAATAGGATTCCCAGCTCTGTTAGCTTGTTGGATAGTAACATCAGTATCCCTAGTACCTTCAGTCTCCCATCGGCCGCTCTGCCCATTAGATCTACTTCGGAGTTCCCAGTGCCATCTTCAACAGTGGCTCCGGCTATCCCTCAGATTCCAAGTTTAACTCCGGAAGTAACGGCCTTATTGAAGCAGATGCAACAACAGATCGACAAATTGACTGTGGGTTATAGTGGTCTCAAGGTTGTGGACCCAGCTCAGGTGACGCCTTTGCCTCACAAGTTCAAAATTCCCAAGATGGACTTCGACGGTACTGCTTGTCCAAAAACTCATGTGGATACTTATGTTATGACAATGGGATCGATGGGCTACACGCCCGAGTTCATGGCATCCCACTTTCACTTGACTTTGAAAGGACCAGCACTCACATGGTTTTTGGCTCTGAAACAAGAATGCCGCTCCACCTGGAGCCTGATTACGGAGACATTTTTGGAGAAGTATAGAGGCAATTTAGAATGGCGTACCACCCGGGATGATTTAGTGGGGACCATCCAGAAGGCTGATGAGTCAATTACAGAATTCTATAAGCGTTGGAATGCCAAGCTTAATGAGCTATCGGAGCCAATTCCCCTTCAGGACCAAAAAGACATCTTCTTGTCATGTGTGAAGCCGGTACTCAGGGAAGCCATCGGAAAAGGTTGGTATCCAGATTTGCGAGAGATGGTTGGAATGGGAGCAAGAAGTGAAAATAGATTGTTCAATCAAACCCCGAATGCAAATGTAGGTGGTAGCGGTGGTAGTGGAGGATACCGATATCGAGCACCCAACCCTATTTCTGCCATAGCACCGAAAGGAAGAGAAATTGTTAAGGACAAAATTGTCAACAACCTGCAAGGAGGAGGTAATAATGGTCCTAATAGTGGGAGATTCCAGCCAAAACAACAGCGAAAGTTTGATGACTTGGGTATGACTATAGAGGAGGTCTACAATGGATTGCTAAGAACTGGGATAATAAAGCCGTTAGAGAACTACAATCCTGTTAATCCCAATCCCAATCTTGACACAAGCAAATATTGTCGGTTCCATCAGTTTCCAGGACACACCACCATTACTTGCTTCACGCTTAAAAGGATTATCCAAGGGTTGGTAGATGAAAAGAAGATTGAAAAGTCCCCTCGTCCTAATGTCGTAAGCAACCCCCTGCCTAGCAACACTGTGAATCTCATGGATTTTGGCCAGGACTATTTTGTTAATGTAATAGAGTTTGGGGAGTCCGTAGATGGAAAGGTTAGTAATGATTGTAATAAGATTGTGACTGATGTAATCCCTTGTTCTGATGAAATGAAAGATAATTTCTGCTATGTTTTGTATCTTGACGATCTGTATGATTTGAATAATACTGCTGATTATGACGATTATGAAGAGAGTTTGGTTGTCAACACCATATCCTCCATGGTTCCTAGGGATTCCCCAATCTCTCTGGAGGAACTCAGGATAGCGGCTAATGTAGAGGCACCATTATCCATAAATGAGATAAGACAGGCGGCATGGCCATACAGTACTCGTCCTGTTTCGATTTCGCTAGCAGAGCTCAAGGAAGCCAGTAAGAACTTTGTGGTTGAGAAGGACCAAGAGGTTAATTTGTTGACTCGATCTGGAAGAATGTTGGGAGCAAATAATGTAGATCCATCCGGGAAAGGTAAAGCAGTTGCAGTTTCGAATCCCCAATCCTCTCAGAATCCCTGCAGATCGGCAGGAGATGAAGAAGTCCAGGAAGATCCGATATTGACGCAGTTAAAGAGAACGCAAGCCGATATCTCCTTATGGTCTCTGCTCATATCCTCCTACCCTAACAAGCTAAAGCTGGAAGAGGCACTGTCCAAAACCAAAGTGTCTGTCAACGCCACTCCAGACGAGGCCTGCCAACTGATCGGAACTGCGCAGTATGGGAACATCATTACGTTTACAAATCTTGATCTGCCTGCTTATGGTGCAAAGCATAATGAGTCTCTACACATCACGGTGCCACTGGAGGGGCGCCGGATTCCCCATGTATTGGTAGACAATGGGTCAGCTATGAATGTACTTCCTGCCAAAATGATGAGTATGCTAGATATTGACGCGCAGAGCCTTAAACCATCCAGCCAGAGACCATAAAGCCTACGATTCGACATCCAGGGCAGTGTTGGGGATTGTCTCTCTGAATTTGTTGTTTGGGAGCAAAGAGATGATGGTGGAATTCCAAGTTATCAACATTCCGGTCACATTCTCAGCGCTATTGGGTAGACCGTGGATTCATGAAATAGGAGCAGTAGCGTCCACTCTCCACCAGTGTTTGAAATTTGTGCAAGACGGAGTTCTGACGACCATTTATGGGGATAGCATCACTATTAGGGAGACCAGTGCTAATACCATGCCAGTGATGGAAATCAAGCTCGACCAGGAGAACCCGATGTTCAGTGGATTCACGATTGAGAAACCTAAAGGGCAGGTCTGCACCATAGATTTGACGACATCTTCAGACAAGATTCCCCCTGTGTTGAAAATGATGAGAGGTATGAGCTATATCCCTGGTCTGGGGCTGGGAAAATGACAACAGGGACCGTGTCAGCTTGTGATGCCAGAAGCTAAGTGTAAGTACCCAAATCCGGATCGTCAAAATCCGTTAAAAGTTAACCGGAATTCGTTAACTGGCCCTCTCCAGGTTAATCGAAACTCGTTAACTCCCCGTTGCCATGCCAACGAGATGTCCCGGGACTGGCCCGCGTATCCCGATGTCGAAACGTACTTGACACACGTCATCGCACGTAAGAGTACGGTTTTCCCTGAAAAACGCACTTTTTGGCACTTTCCGGGGGCGTTTCGGACATTTTCCGGACTGTTATTTAAAAAACGGACAAAACCGGGACCCGGGAACGAACTCCCACATCTCTGGTGACTCACAGGGACACTTGGCACGCATGCCACCTCCCTCTAGTCACCCTTCAATCAAATTCAAAGTGAAAAGACTAAAATACCCCTGGTATACAGTCTCAGTCCGGCCGGACTCCCTTTGCAGACTTCAGAAATTGCCAGCAAGTCCCTCAAATTCCCAAAGTTTCACAAAACCCCCTGGATTTCAGCCTAAGTCCGGCCGGACTCCTACTGAAATTTCACCTATAAATAGAGAGGCTGTCAAAGCCATTTGGGAACACAAAATTTTCACCCCTTTCACTCAAAACCCCACGGCCCAAACTGGTTCTCCGCCTTCCCGAGCCCGGTTTTCCCTCGTTTTGCGTGAAAACTCTGTATTCCGATCAAATATGCTCTCCTCCACTCCGAAAAACCGTTCCAAACTACTTTCCGTATCCCGTATACACCCCTCGAGCCAAAGGAGTCGACCCTAGCCATAGGTATAACTCCCTCTCTCTAATCTCTCGTTTCGTCTCGGTTTACACGTCAGTCGCTACAACCGTTTCGAACAACGTTACTGAAATGTAGACGCCTTTGTCTAACGGGGTCCGATATGTTTTAGCCCCTCGATCCTCTTCTCTTCCCGTAAGAGAAGTAATCACGGGTTAAAACGGCGTTCCGACCCCGTTCCGTTTACTTTTTTGTCATTTACAACTACGGATCGATCGATCCGTCGATCGTCATTTACTTTTCTGTCATTTACAATTCCGGACTGTTTGATCCGTCGAACGTCCTTTACATTTCATGTAACTTTACTACTCTGAGCCGTTTTGGCTCATCGATCGTCATTTACAATTCCGAGTCGTTTGGCTCGTCGATCGTCATTTACGATTCCGGATCGTTCGATTCTGTCGATACCGCATTTAAATACTGTCATTTACAAGTCCGACCCGTTTGGATCGTGATAGTATTTACTTTTCAAAGTCCGAGTCGCAACCCGATTCTTTGATCGCAAATCATTTAATACGCTTTTTCCCGTAAAAATCGTTAACAATGTAATGCCCGGTTCAAAACCGGAATTCGTCCTTCGAACTCTCTTTCAAAAACGCGCGAAATGACATTTGGCATCCAAACGTTCATCTTCAAACTAAAAGCCGACTTTTGACATTTAAAATCATTTAATACGCTTTTCACCGTAAAAATAGTTAACAATGACTCGCCCGGTTCAAAAAACCGGAGTTCGACCTTCGAACTCCTTTTCAAACCCAAAATCGACGTTTACCACGCAAACACTCATTTCAAACTCAAAAACTGACGTTTGTCATTCAAACGCTCATCTTTTCAAACAAAGTCACCTAATCAACGTTTGACATTCAAACCAAGATTAATCTTGTCATTCAAGCCCCCATTTCAAAACACACACACACACACATGATTTTTGAGAAAGGTAGAAAGACTCGTCATACGAGGCGTTTCGGGCGATATCGTAATACTCTTCCCAAAACGTAATGTGACCTCCGAACCTAACAATCTCTGGTACTCAAAAAGATTTTTACTCGTTTTTGCTACCAATAAAAATGATCCCCTGTTTTCAAAAGCCTTTTCCTAAGTTTTTGCTACCAATAAAAACGACACCATTTTCACTAAAGCCGTTTCTCAACGTTTGGGCTCAAAATACAAAACCTCGTGGCGACTCCTCATTTTCCTTCCCATGAAGCGAGGTCTCAGACACCAACCCTCCGCAAAAGACAACCACGTTTTGCATCCGCGCGAAATCCCGGGTAATTTCAGTTGGCGACTCCGCTGGGGAGAAGGATACTTTTTTCAAAACTACCGTTGTTTTCTAAAAAGCCTTCCGTGGGTCAAACTTTCGTTTACCCTTCCTCGTTTTTCGTGTGCGTGTGTTACTTTAAACCTCGAACGGTTTTTTCAAAGGCATTACATTGTCGACTTTTCAAAATCATACCATGTTTGTGCATCCCCATTCATGTTTGATTTTCATTGCTGTCTTTTGAACTGCGCATCATAATGCTTTAAGACACATTCTGAAAAATCTCTGTTTTACTCAGAAAAAGAATTTTAGTGACCGCACACTACTCGCACTTGCTGCCTCGGTACACCGCACTTCACGTGCACTTGCTGCCTCGGTACACTGCACACTACGACCCGTAACCCGGGATGGCCTTATCAGTTGCACCTCGGTTGGTCTGCCAGACACCTTTCGAGGGCGCACGGGGTCGTCCCAAACAGCCCATCCTAGCCCGTGTAAGCCATGCACTCTTTGTGTCACACTTTGTCCAAGACCCCGGTTGGTTTTTGGCTTAGTTCGTGTCATAAAGCCTAAGTGTATGTTTTTACGCCGGGTTCCGCCACGAGTCAAGCTCGAGAGGTTGAGACCGAAGGTCGTTCCCGACCCGAAGTCTTGAGCTTTTCAGCCTTGACTTTGACGCGGAGCTCTGCCGAAAAATATACCGAAGGTTCAATGTGACGCTGTGTCACCAAACCTCACCGTATGTACCGTGCCAGCCACAACTTGGCCAACGCCAAAAGCTAAGGTCCCTCGCACAAGCGAGTCAGGAGAGGTCATGCCGAAATTTTGGCATGATCCCCGCCTTAACTTAAGGACGTTGACTTCGACTGTGGCCCGTGCGTCACATACGTTGGAAGTTTGCGTGATCAGCTAGCCTTAAGTTCACTTTTTCCTTTGTCGGTGGAACTCGCTTGCCTTATAGGACCTCGCTCGGGATAGTCCGTCCCAAGAAAGATGATCTACAAATGGAAACGAGGGGCTTATAAGCGTAGTGACGAGATCCACTGATTAAAGCTCTAGGATTAGTTGCAAAAAAGAAGACTTGCTCTTTTCCAACCAATTAGGACTCTGAGAAAACGCGCTTTAAGTAAACATTAATCGGTAATTGCACATTGCACAAGCCCGAAACCTTGATCCAAATCCCCCTTTTCCGGAGCCTAAACCCTGCCTTTCGTTCCCTGCAGTGAGCAGAAAGTGGTTCAGATTTCCGGGTCAACGCCTCGCGGAATCACTTGAGATTGCAGCGGCGTCGAGCAGGTTCTTCGGTTCCCTCGGTTCCCTCGGCCCGGAATTTCCGACATGTCTAGCTCACCGAGAAATCGTGATGGGGACGAACCCCCGCCACCGGTAACAGATATGACTTTGGAAGAAGCCATCCGGGCTTGTGAGGTTCACAAGAGGCAGAAAGAAGATCAGCAGAATTTCGTGGTACAACTTCTGAATGAGCGAGGTATAGCAGCTATCCCCCAGTCAGACGGTACTTTTGTCCTGGTCGAGGATGACGATTCCCCGAAACCAGTTCCTCAAACCTTCAACCAGGTTCCTCTCCCGCTAACTTACGGGATTCCTTCGAACCAAGGAAACAGCCGACCTAGGCTTCACGTTGCCACCTCTCAAGGCAACCCTGCCATATATGGCCAGGCCAGTGCTACTCCCATCACTCAATACCACCAGCGCACCGCTGGACCATCTCAGACAGATGCCAATATCCTTCAATACCCTCCTGGGTTCGTCCCATTACCGATACACGAATCCCAAAACACCGGGGACAAACCCCGATACAGTTCAAAAAAGGCCCCCATATATCCACATATATCAAGCCTTCCACCTCCAATCACTACCGCTCACATGGTAGCACCAGGCGCCGAGCCTCACAGTCCACCACTGGACCCAACCTTAGCCTGGATGGTCGAACAGATGAAAGACCTGAAAGCCACCATGAGCAGCTCAAAGCAGAAAACGCTCAAATCCACAGATCCGGGAATGGTCACGCCTCTCCCTGCCAAGTTCAGAATGCCGGAGATGGACCGATTCGACGGAACTGAATGTCCTCAAACGCACGTCGACACCTATGTTCTCGGCATGAGAGCAAAAGGAGCAACCCTCCAGCAAATGGCCGACCACTTCCCAAAGATACGCTCAAAAGTTCGGCGTTACGATGGTTTCGAGGGTCAAGCTGCGGATCGCCACACTGGGATCGGATCGGTAACATCTTCTGGAACGGTATCGATCCAACTTAGAGTGGGAAACAAGTCGTGAGGACTTAATCACCACTGAGCAGAAAGTGGATGAAAGCGTCGGAGAATTCTACAAGAAGTGGAGTTGGAAACTCTCTGAGATCATGGAGCCACTCTCCAAGGATGAACATATGCGGATCTTCAAGTCCTGCTTAAGACCGTCCATCAGAACTCTCATCAGTCATCATTTCTTCCCAGATCTCCGGGCCATGGTCAATGCCGGCTCACAGTTTGAGAAGGATCTCAAGGAAAAGTTGGCTACTGCACAGCCATACGGATACCGTTCAGCAGTTGCATTCAATCCCGCACCTTCCCCCGACAAAGGGAAAGATACGTCTATCAACTACATCCATCAGGGACAGCAGTCGGGCAACAGAAACCCGGTCCCGCAAAGCAACAACTCCACTTCGAAGCAGTCTGCCGTACACTTCGACAAGTTGGATATGCCACTGAGCAAGATGCTGGAAGGGTTAATCAAGGAAGGTCTCCTTAAACCCGTTGCAAATTACAAACCCAAGAATCCCGTAGTCAACGCTGACAAGAGCAAGTACTGCGCCTTCCATCAGTATCACGGCCATACCACCGATAACTGCGTGGGGTTACGATATGAAATTCAGAACTTGATAGAGGAAGGAAAGTTGGAGCGCCCCCGTGGGCCCAATACAGTCGGAAACCCTTTTCCGAACAACAACAACAGTGTGAATTCCATTGAATGGGTGCCCAAGAAGATTCCTGCAGAGCCAGTTCCTCCGCCTCTTCCTGCCAGGTCCTCATCTAATGTCCACATCAGCTACGATGCTTGTGACTGCTCCGCCTGCCTGGAGTGCGAGTCCCAAGATGTGGTCTGGAGCAATCCTCTGAAGAAACAGAAGAAGAAGTCCTCTCAACAGCAACTGAGAGAAAGATACGAAGATGGAGACACCAGTGTGGGTACACTCGGAGAGCCATCCGGGAGGTTCGACTACTATGTACTCTACTCCAACCAGTCCTCCCTTCCTCCAGGCCATGCGGCTTTAAAGCAAGCAGAGGTGGGAAAGCCAAAAAGTCCTGCTGACATCAGAGTTCAGACCTTGGGACACCGGAATACCTCAGATCTTGGTAATCTTACTGCCTGTCAGAAGCCTAACCCCCTCGGGATCAGCTAAGGTTCAATTTGTCCAGCTTCCGAGCACGGACCGACAAAGGAAGATCAAAGTCAGCTTGGCACTCGCACTCGATCAATGTGCTAACCAAGGGCGGCAACCACCACAAATAGCCTCAACACAATCT
Source organism: Adenophora triphylla var. japonica (assembly GCA_022495995.1). Classification (NCBI taxonomy): domain Eukaryota; kingdom Viridiplantae; phylum Streptophyta; class Magnoliopsida; order Asterales; family Campanulaceae; genus Adenophora; species Adenophora triphylla. The sequence continues at coordinate 168,965 of JAFEMH010004890.1, read as the reverse complement.
CGAGGCTCCAGCGAAGGCTTTACCTTGCAAGAGGAAAACAGGAAACGGATGGCTGGATGACTCTCCTTCTCCGGATAGAGATCAGATCTACGATTCCTGACTGTATGGCAGTATGATCACGTTCTGTGATGAAGACCTACCGAGAGATGCCTCGGGGCACAATGAAGCTCTGTACGCTACTCTCAAGCTCAACACCATATCACTCCCCGGAGTATTGGTAGACAACGGGTCAGCCGTTAACGTTCTCCCTCTCAGCATGATGCGAGCCCTCCGTATCAATGAAAGCCATCTGATTTCGTCTACCCGGACTATCAAGGCCTACGACAGCACGTCTCATCCCATCCTGGGGACGGTGACTCTGGAGCTCTGGCTCAAAACCCAAATGGTGCCAGCAAAATTTCACGTGATGGACATTCCATCCGAATTCACAGCTCTGTTGGGACGCCCTTGGCTACATCACATGAAAGCCATAGCCTCCACTCTCCATCAGTGCGTTAAGTTCATTAACCGGCGGGAGATCTTGAAGTCATCGTAGGGGACGGTTTCCTCATAGGAAATGAAGCCGAGACGGTAGCCAAGCATGTCGCGGCCCGGGCACGGGGTTACCTCCTTCAAACCGACCGAGGGGACTATCGGGGCAAATCTCATCGAATCCCTCGTAGTCCGGAGATGCTAACTATGTAAACGTACTCGAGCGGGCGGACCACAGCGATCCGATACATCAAGTTCAACTGTCATTTCCAACATTTGGAGGCAGATTGGAAAGAAACACTGAGCATCGCCATGATACGGGCACATAAACCCCCTGTCTCCAGTCGGAGATTCGTCAGCATTCTTCAAGCCAACTCTCTGGCCCCGCCAGGCGATGTGATTTTCGTGATAAAGGTCAACAAGCACCGTCACACTCGTGATGAATGCATGGAAGTCGTATGGGATGTCCTCCATGAGGAACTACCCGCTGCACCCCTCTTCTCCAGTGAAGGGCATGATGTTTTCCTAGAAGCTCCCGCAACGCACCCGGACGCAATACGTCCCTACGTTTGGGTTGATCCATCAGACGACGATGAGTCAGGACTCTCCGGAGTCGAGGATGCGGCAGACCCGCGAACAGACCTCTGCATTCACATGCTCAGTTTTGAGGACGGCACCCGTTCCGATCAGGTCACCTACGACCAAGGCTCCAACACTATGGAAATTGTCAAGCTCAACGTCCAGTACAGGCAGCTATCTGACAATTGGAAGTTACTGGTTGACACGACAAAGAATCCCTCTGATCAAGTGACTGACAACGACTTCATCAACATCATCTATTCCAGATATTCTGATGATACCAAGGATCTGGTCCTTATTGTCAGATTCTGCAACGCCAAAGTTACCCTCGACGATGGCCTTCTCATGGTAAACGAGGCCCTGGCTAACCGAGCTCAGAGCTCACCATCACTTCCGAGTACCAGCCCCAGTGGCAACCGGCCCGTGCCGTCAGTCAAGCTTAAAGCCACAAGAGCCGTCAAGGCCAAGGGCAACAGCGAGGGAGACCAAGCTCCTCACCCTGTCACAAGTCAGATCAACCTCGGGAACGCTTCCGACAGCCACCCCGAAAACATCTGTGAAGGTCTTCCCCGTAAGACAGAGTCAGCTTCCAACGTGGGAAATGACCACCTCAGCATCAACATGCTCCAGTTTGATTCTGCTCCCAGTCGTCATGGTCATGGATTCAGACATCCCGCCAGCAGACTACTAGCTCTGATAGACTTGGCAATCGAGCGAGATCACGAGACTATCAACATTGCAGAGTTCAACACTCCCGTGTGTTCAATCAAGCAGATATGGGCGAATTTCTTGGTAACCGAGATCAAGGAAGGCCGCATGGAATGTCCCAGTCCGACTTCCTTCATCAACATCATCCAAGTGTTTCCGCCATTCGGAGATTTGGATGTGATCACAGTTCTGGACACTAGCCAGACGTTGCGTACCTACGGAGACTGTTTAGCTCTCGCAAGGAAGGCCCTCATGGAACTAGCCGCTCAAGAAAACTATCTCTGGGATGAAAACCAAGCTCAAAAGACCGACAGGGACCGAGGCCTTAAAGTGTCACAAGCAGCTTCAGACAGAAAGCTAGAGGCCACTCTAGACCAGTTCGACCTCAGGGGTTTTGCTCACGGCAACTTCATCGACTACGGCCTGTTCTCATCCAACCCCCTCTGCCAGGCAAGGGAGGTCAACGGTCCCGATGACCTAGGAGATGGAATGGCACGGCAGAACAAATCTTAGCGCTTACCTCCCCGAGGAAAGCAAGTTCTCTGTGAAGACGACGACGAAGACGATGAAACCATTCTCTTCCAAGCCGGGCATGAGGTCAACAAAACCGGACTCCCAAGGGTCCTGGGAGGATGGAGACGGATCATTTCCGCACTCAAACTTAAAGGTCAACTCAGGGAGGAAGGTCTATTAAAAAACAAGAGGAAGATGGAAATTCATCTCGAGCAACTACTCAGGGAAATTCCACAGACTGTGGCATTTGTTTACAGAAACGATCAACTGGGACAGCAACCAGTTACATGGGCAGATGTTCGGGAATCCGTGTACTCGCCTTCCGACATACCCGCCACTCAGATAAAAAAGAAGGGAAAACTCTCCCCGATGGAGGTTTACCTAGACTGCCGCACGCAGTTCAAAGAAGCACTGGCCATTCTCAAATGGGAAGAAACGCAGGCACTAACTCTCGACGCAGGCTCTGCTGCAAGAAGGTTGATATGGGCCAAGAGTGGAGGAAAATTAGCAAACCATGAATATCGCCAGACCCAACTCCAGAATGCCCTGAGTATGCTCAGCAAGAAGGAAAGGAGTGCGGTATACCGTGAAGAGATCAAGGAGACTGTTCGCTTGAGCCAGGAACTCTCCAAACTCCCCCGGAGGGTCAGCAATGCACAGTTCAGTTCAGGCAACCACTGTTGTGCACTGACGTTCGAACGGCTGCGGCAATCCGTAAACTACCTCCCTGCAGAGGCACCCAAGCCAGTATCCTGGGACAGAATCCGTCAAGCTGCCGAAGCTCCCGGGAATACGTCTACAGTCAATGAGTTGAGGGAAGACATATGGCCCTATGCTACGAGGAATCCTCCTCTAACTATGGCTCAACTCAGAGCTGCCTATTCAGAAGGAACCAAACCTGATGTCAGCGTTCTAACCCGATCGGGTCAAATCCATGCATTACCACCTAAGGCCACTAAAAAGCCAATGGAGCCGAGGCGCCACCCGGTCGCCGAAGACGCAAGTTCACGAAAGAGGACCCGATCCTCACTCAGCTCAAGCAGACCCAGGCGAACATTTCCCTTTGGTCCCTGCTCACATCCTCTTATCCTCACAAGCTCAAGCTAGAGGAAAGCATGGCCCGTACCATGGTCTCCGTGGACGTAACCCCAGACGAAGTCATCCAGATGATCGGCAACATCCACTACGGCAACATTATCACCTTCACAGATTTGGACCTTCCAAAATTTGGGGCTGATCACAATGAGCCGCTCTACATCACAGTCCAGCTGGACGAGCGTCGCCTTCCCCGCGTGTTGGTAGACGGAGGTTCTGGAATGAATGTCTTGCCCGCAAAGATGATGGACCTGCTTGACATCAAGCCCACAGATCTGAAGCCTTCAGTCCACACTGTCAAGGCCTATGACTCTACTTCCCGTACAGTTCTCGAGGTTGCTACTCTTAATATTTGGTTCGGCAAGTGGATGATCCCCACTGAATTCCAAGTGTTAGACATTCCAATAGCTTTCACAGCCATCCTGGGACGTCCCTGGCTGCATCAAATCAATGGCGTGGCATCTACCCTTCATCAGTGCCTCAAGTTCATGCAAGGCAACGAGCTAATCACAGTCTACGGCGACAGTGTCACCACCGAGGGGACCAGCACCAACGACATTCCAGTGTTAGAAATCAAGCATAATGACGACATGGCATTAACTGGATTCACTCCGGAGACCTCCAAGATCCAAATATGCAACGTGGACCTTCCACTGTCTCACGACAAGATCCCTCCTGCCATGAAGATGATGAAACTCATGAACTTCATCCCAGGACTGGGGCTCGGCAAAAGGTTACAGGGCCAACACCAAGTCATCGAAGTCAAGGACCACACCACGGTCCAGGGGCTTGGCTATGTGCCAACACCAGCTGACATCAAGGAAAACAAAAGGCTCGCCCGCACTAAGGCAGCAGCCCGCAAAAGGGGAACCTCCGACGGCACACCCAACCTCCGACCTTACAGTTTCAACCTCGCTCATTACATCACCAAGGGAACAACCAGCAGAACTGAGGGGACCGACAGGGGAACCAACAGCAGAACTGAGGGGACCGATAGGGGAATCAACAGCGGAACTGAGGGGACCGACAGTGGAACTGATGAAGATGAGAAAGAAGAAGGGATAGTCAGCACCGAGACTACAGAAAGGATGGAAAAGCTAGCACGGGACCTCAAGCATTTCAGAGGACTCAAGGCCAATCCGATAAGGGGAGCATTCCTCGACATCACGGCTCTACCTGGACCAACTGCCACCACAGTCCAGCACGAGTACACATTCAAGGGAATCCCAGACTTGGAGGAGCAGCTCAAGGTACTCTCCATGGGAAACAGATTGTTCGGATCAGCCGCCGAGGCCACATTCGAGACCGGTAACTCCAAAGCAGAAGGAACCAGAATTCATAGAAGACGCTCTCAGTGGACCATCTCTACAGAGTCTTTTTGAAGAAGTCATGGAGGTGCCAAACCTGATTGACCTGGGCTCCAAAAACAGCATGATCGCCATGATTGGGATAGCAGAAGCCAAGCCTCTCGATCCCTGCACCCTCATCAAGCATCCAGCAATGTCACTGAAGAATTGGGTAACTTTTACCGAACCAAGGGCAAGCCAGACAGAAATGGAAGACAAGCAGGGCCCGCACCCACATCTCCCTAAACCCGGTCTCAAACCCTCTGAGTCAGTCCTTGTAAGAGTCCAGTCCTCTGAGTCGTCCAACGGCCTAACGCCAGAAGACTATGATAATGTAGCCATCCATGTATTTCCGTTCTTGTTCAAAGAAAAGTATGACCTTTCGGAGTATCCTCCCATTGCCACTTTAACAACTGATAAGTTAACAAATAACTTAAAAGACGTTAATAACTCAATTGATAAAGAAGCAGACACATTAAACGAACAATACATTAGAGAAGTTCTCGAGCGTGTAGTTGACCAAGAGGACAACTGGGCCCAAGTTGCCGAAGAGGTTATGACCAAAGTGAACCTGGGGTCAGTGCAAGAGCCTAAAGAGACACAGGTGGGCAGTTTCTTCGCCGATGCAGAAAAAGAAGCCTTGATAAGCCTCCTCCGGGAGTATGTTGACGTGTTCGCCTAGTCATACCAGGACATGCCAGGACTCGATCCCTCGATCGTGGAACACATAATTCCCCTGGATCCAGAATCCAAGCCTGTCAAACAATAGCTGCGCAAGATCAAGCCAGAGTGGTCCTTGCAAGTTAAAGAAGAGATTGAGAAAATGCTCCGAGTTGGTTTCATCAGAGTGATTGAGTACCCGACTTGGCTCTCCAACATCGTGACGGTCACCAAGGCCAATGGAAAGGTCGAGATCTTTGTGTGGATTTTCGGGATCTCAACAAGGCCCGACCCCTAAAGATGATTTACCGCTGCCTAACATCGACATGTTGGTCGACCCCACGGCAAATTTGAAAGTAACGTCCTTCGTGGACGGGTTCGCTGGATACAACCAGACCAAAATGTCTGAGGAGGATCAAGCCAAGGCTTGCCTTCACACTCCGTGGGGGACATCTCGCTACACGGTCATGCCGATCGGTCTAAAGAACGGCCAGGGCTACTTACCGGCGAGGGCACAATGACCCTCTTCCATGACATGATTCACAAGGAAATCGAAGTATATGTCGACGACATGATCATCCACTCCAGAGGATCAGACATGCAGCACATGACAGATCTGAGAAAGTTCTTCAACAGACTCAGAAAGCACTCCATGAGATTGAACCCTGCGAAGTGCACCTTCGGCGTCAATCGCGGTAAGGTACTAGGGTACATGGTTACAGAAAGGGGTATCGAAGCCGATCCCAAGAAAATCAAGGCCATCATCGACATGAAGCCGCCTCAAACTTTGACAGAAGTAAAGAGCTTTATGGGAAGACTTCAGTACATCAGTCGCTTCATCAACCAGTTGACATCTCTCTGCGAGCCCATGTTCAAACTGATGAAGAAGAATGCCGACATCAAATGGGACCCACTTCGAAGGAGATTGTGACCAACTTCTGACCGAATTCAGAGTCACACGTCACAAATCTTCTCCTTACAGACCACAAACCAATGGTGCAGTAGAGGCAGCCAATAAGACTCTCGCCATGATAATCAGGAAGATGACCACCAGAGGTCGGGACTGGCCCAAAAAGCTACATCTAGCCCTCTGGGGATACCAAACATCAGTCAGAACCGCCACAGGGGAGACTCCGTTCGCACTTACCTATGGAATGGAAGCAATGTTACCCGTGGAATTGGAAATTCCATCCCTCCGAGTCCTCTTGGAAAACGGGATCAATGAAGTCGAATGGCTATAGAGCCGTCACGACGAACTTGCTCTACTCGACGAGCGCAGATTGAAAGCCATGGAACACACTCGAGCCTACCAAAGAAGAATGGCCCGAGCATTCGACAAGAAAGTCAAGATCCGAGACATCAGAGAAGGCGACTTGGTGCTAAAGGAAAAGCCTCCTACGCAGACCAATCCCCTCGGAAAGTGGGAGCCTACCTGGATAGGACCGTTCGTGGTACAAAGAATCTTCTCCGGAGGAGCCATGAAGTTAGCAGACTTGGACGGAAACCCTTTCGTTAACCCCGTGAACGGAAGCAAGCTCCGCAGATGCTTCGTTTGAGGAAGAGCACGAGTCAACTTTCCTTCCCCATACACCACCCCTCAGTAAAATTAAAGTGCTAAAAGAGTAATACCCAACTGGATACATTCCCGCTAATGATCCAGGTAAAAAACAGGGTCGCACTTCTTTTGTCTTTGTTTTTCAAATTCACCTAAAAGTGTCGAACTACGGTGACCTGAGCCCCTTAGTCCAATTGTAAAAGGGAAACGTAGGCAGCCATCATTGGTTCGGTCTAAAAAACAAAAAAAATACAATAAGCATCAATTGCTTGTGTTTCGAAAAACTCTTTTCATTTAACCTACAAATTCATTACGGTTAAAACAATCTTTGATGAGTTCAAGCACGGTCAACTCTTGACTCGCTACATGCTAGCAAAACTACAAAAAACATTAATCAGTTAATGTGTCTGCAATGACAATGGGTGGATACTCTGGACAGCAAGGTCAACCTAGTTTCCCGTACTTGGTCCTTCATCCTTCTTCCCCTTCCCTTTCCCCCGACGAGTGTTCTTCACCTTCACAGGGAATATTCTGGTAGTCCTTCTACCTGGCTCAGGGACCCTTCCCGACGCCTCCGTTAAGCCTGTAGCTGTCAACGCAGCCCTTTCCCTAGCTCTGTCTCGAGCTGCCTCGCTTCGAGCCATCATGACCGTGCTTTGATTGGCCTCCCGATCAGCATTGGCCTCATAGTCAGCCATATCGTTCCCAGTACGATTCCCATCTCGCTTCAGTCCTCCTCAAGGTCGAGCTGTCAAGGTAGTCACGACCCAACAGCTCATCCCGTCTCCACAAAATAGACATTTGTGTCTCCCCCATACACTCTTCGTACCATTCCAGATACTGCGTCGACAGAACAATGCCCCCTCTCCGGTGAAAGAGAACCCTGGCAGGAAAGGACGTGTATTGCCACCACCGTGTGAGCAGCAATAGCATCGAAGGATCTTCCATCAGCAGAGATCCCACCTCAAAGGTAGCAGCATGAGCTAAACCCGTCAATGGCACCTGCTCCAGCCCGTACTGTCGCAGAACCAACGATGGAATGTAGAAAGACGTCTGAGATAGCCCCGGCACTCTGACAACCAAGTGACCCTCCTGAGCGGTCCGACAAGTCTGTAACTTCCAGTGGGGAACCCACCATCGCAAATGATGCATGCGGAGTCTGGCCATCTAGAGCTCCAGCTCAGCCTGATCGCCCCCAATCACCAGAGGACGTCGAGAGAAGGACCAAGTGTCACAAGACATTGGCACCTCAGGCATCATCTGCAGTCTCTCCCTTAACCACATGGTAAGCATAGCGGGACTCCCTCCCCACATGTATCGGCTTCCGGTCGCCATCCGACCTATGCCCCGAAACGTCTCGCCTAGGACCAACGACACGATGTCTCCCAGCTCCGACCTTTGCCTTACCGAGGTCCGGGACACTTGTGATGGCACACACCGGGGACGTGAACGTGAACGAGTAGCGATCGCGCACGAGCAAACGCGTCCCATGCAAAGACGCTCCCTCGCTCCGACAAATCTATCGGGCGGTCCCGAAATGTCAACATAATCGGTATTCGGTATCCCGTATGCTTCTCAGTAGAGATACCAAGCAAAGACACTAGCTTCTCAACAGTGGCCATGCCACCAGCATACGAAAGAACTAGCTGTTCAGTCTCAGGTCCTCCCAGAATGGCCCAGAAATCTTCAAGCGTAGGAGTGATTTCGTTGTACGAGAAGCTGTACACATTCCTCCGTACATCCCAGAAATGAGACGCGGCTCTCAAAAGATCCCAATCTGGCATAAGCTCCTTCAAAGCCCAAACAGATTTCATTCCGTAACAGCCTTCGAAAAACCTTTTGTTCTGCCTCGTGTGGTTCCGTACCCACGACTGAAAATTTTCCAGGTATCGCTCTTGCATCCGAGACGATAGCTTAGGAAAGGGAGCCATGACAGAAAATGAAGGAAGCCTTAGAAATTTGAGAGAATTCAGCTAACTGATCAGTGGTGAATGCGCAGTTCTTAACAAATTGCAAAGCTGAAACTGCAATTTAAAAGACTCTGGAAATTCACTCTCAGTCCGGCCGGACTCCCCTTGCAGTTGACTTGGTCAACTCTGCAGCCAGCTGCTCCTAAATTGGAAGCAATTCCAAACAACACCCTGTTCATGCCTTGTGAATCTGCGTGCTGCCCCTAGTTTCATTTAACCAATGTCAATATCCCTTCCGCCCCGGGCTCGTGCAACAGTGCAATTAATTAATTATCAGTGCATATAGGCATAAATTTTGACCCGTTCAATTTTTTATGCATGTTTTATATTATTTATTTTTGATTAACCTGCTTCCTTATTTGCCGAAAATAACAGAAGGTGATCACAGAATAGATGCGCGAAATACAGGTTCCGCCCCATGGGCGCCTTTTCAAGTACAGTTCAAATCAAATCGTTCCAGACGATACTTACATTTTGTCTATAAAAAAAAAAGAAAGAGAAAGCAGTAAAGAAGGACTACTCCGACTCCTGCTCGTCATCCGAGCACTCGATGCACTGCTCCGCAACTGCCGGATCCGTCGCAAACAGATAATCCCCGAATTCCTCCAGGCGGGAATATGCAAAAGGCCTCCTCGGCGTCCGTGAACTCGAGGACTCTCCCCTCTCGTGCCCCGAGTGCGAAGAGGGATGAGCTCCAAACCCAGCCGTTCCGCCCGCGAACTGGCCAAATCCCTGTACAAAGTCCTCTCCACCAGCCGTGGGAGCAGGCGAACCTCTCGGCCTTGGCGGCCTCGGCTCACGAACGTCCACGCTCCTCCGGGAACTGCACCTCATGAACGCCATGAGCCTCCTAGCATAGGCAGCCCACCCATCCACCAGTCTCATAGCCTCATTGTACGTACGGCCAGACACCTGCGAACCAGGAAAGTAATCAAAAGGACAAGCAGAAAGTACAGATGCAACATTTGCAGAATGCTACTATCAAATGCAGAAAATCAAAAAAGGCACTCACCGAAGTGTTGGGGTCAACCCTGTACCGTGATCTCGGCTCATTCGGGAGTGGGATCACTAGCCGCCTGCGCGAACCATCCAGCCCCTCGTACGCCAGCCTAGCGCGTGGGAGTGGGAGATCTCGGGGATATCCAGGGCCATCGCCCTCCCTGTGCTGCACCTGTGGGCTCCTCAGCCTCATCCTCATCCTCAAGAAAGTCTCATAGTCGGCCCCCGCTATGATGTACTCGGTATAGAACATGCCCTGTCTATACCTCTCCAACTCATCCATCGGCATCGACAGAGGATGCTGCATGCGCAGAGGGCGAATCCACTGGCACCATCGGAAGTGACCCCGAGCCATGCTGGTGGGTCACCCTCTCCCCCAGATACATAGCGTCGCAATGAAGTCCCACCAAGAGCTTCCGTCGCCGTGTAACCTCACTAGCAACCTGAACCGCGACAGCGTGGAATCGACTCCACCAGGTCAGCTGGATCCTCTCAGAGAACTCCCGGTTCAGTGCCTGGGACACCTCCTTGTACGTTAGCCGAGTGTCGACTCTCGACGAGACCGCCTTCTTCGCCCTCTTCTGCCAAACCAGCATGGCAGGGAACAGGGGTCTATACGCCTCCCTAATGTCCCACTGCTGTGGACTGAACACCTCATAGCACCAGACCTGTCAAACAAATGGAAAGTTATGTCAGCTACAATGCAAATACATATGCGTACCCCCTCACGGCATCCAAGTCTGTCAGCGACCCGAGCAGAGAGAAGTGACAGGAAGTGTCAGAAGTCGGGAACAAAGTCGCTGACAACGCGAACCATAGGAACACTCGAGCCAGGCGCTCAGCGGTCATCCTCGGGGACCCCTCCCCATAATCAGCAACTCCCGTCTCCAGACGTTAAATTCCCAGTTAGTCCTCACTAACGTTCGTCTCCAGACGTTAAATCCCCAGTTAGTTTTCACTAACATTTTCGTCTCCAGACGTTAAATTCCCAGTCGACGTTTGACATTCAAACGCTCGATCATGTCTCCGGACATTCCAGTTACATTTCCGTCTCCAGACGTTAAATTCCCAGTTAGTTTTCACTAACGCTCGTCTCCAGACGTTAAATTCAATCCTCAGTTGATGTTTGACATTCAAACGCTCGATCATGTCTCCAGACATTCCAGTTACATTTCCGTCTCCAAACGTTAAATCCCCAGTCGACGTTTGACATTCAAACGCTCGCGTCCGTCTCCAGACGTTAAATTCAATCCTCATTTGACGTTTGACATTCAAACGCTCAACCATGTCTCCGGACATTCCAGTTACAATTCCGTCTCCCGACGTTAAAATTTCTAGTGATTTTTACTACCGTTCACTTCCCCGGCCGCCAGTCGTAAGCCCGATCGTTCCACCTCAGCGGCCATCAAGGTAAGCCCGCACAACAATCCCTCTTCGGCCATCAAGGTAAGCCCGAATGCTCATCCCCAGCAGGATTCTAAAGAAGAAACGTCGATCCTTTCGAGTTGTTAATAATGCCAGTTTAACACAAATGTTCCCATCATTTCCTCCCTATCCCCAGCAGGATAAACCTGGTAGTCAACGTAAGCCCAGCACTCAAGGCACGAACTCCTCCATCTCAGGATAAACGTATCCTCGTCAGCTCTGGTTTGAGGCGCCACATGCCCTCGTATGATTCAGCAGCTCCGGTTTGAGGCGCCACACGCCCTCGTATGATTCAGCAACTCCGGTTTGAGGTGCCACACGCCCTCGTATGATTCAGCAGCTCCGGTTTGAGGCGCCACACGCCCTCGTATGATTCAGCCACTCTGGTTTGAGGCGCCACACGCCCTCGTATGTTCAGCTACTCCGGTTTGAGGCGCCCCACGCCCTCGAAGGTTTCAGAAGTCCCAGGTTCAGACACCTCACAATAGTCTCCATTCAGGTTTCGGTACCTCGCAATGGTCTCCATTCAGGTTCCGGTACCTCGCAATGGTCTCCTCTCAGGTTCAGATGCCTCCCAACAGTCTCGCTCAGGTCAAGGTCCCCACGCGCGGTCTTTGCACCTACGAACTACGATCGGCTTGATTCCCGCTCGGGATACGTAGGAATCCTTTCGCTAAGGGTCCAGCCAGTTGACCGCCCAGGTCTTTCAAAGTAAGGCATCCCGATTTGGATCCTTATCTTTTTCAACGACCCCACCTCCTTCGGAGGAGACGTCGCTGAGGGGCTAACTGTAAGTACCCAAATCCGGATCGTCAAAATCCGTTAAAAGTTAAACGAAATTCGTTAACTGGCCCGCTCTAGGTTAACCGGAACTCGTTAACTCCCCGTTGCCATGCCAACGAGACGTCCCGGGACTACCCCGCGCATCCTGACGTCAAAATGTACTTGACACACATCATCACACGTAAAAGTACGGCTTTCCCTGAAAAACGCACTTTCTGGCACTTTTCGGGGGCGTTTCGGACATTTTCCGGACTGTTATTTAAAAAACGGACAAAACCGGGACCCAGAAATGAACTCCCACATCTCTGGTAACTCACAGGGACACTTGGCACGCATGCCACCTCCCTCTAGTCACCCTTAAATCAAATTCAAAGTGAAAAGACTAAAATACCCCTGGTATACAGTCTCAGTCCGGCAGGACTCCCTTTGCAGACTTCAGAAATCGCCAGCAAGTCCCTCAAATTCCCAAACTTTCACAAAACCCCCTGGATTTCAGCCTAAGTCCGGCCGGACTCCTACTAAAATTTCACCTATAAATAGAGAGGCTGTCAAAGCCATTTGGGAACACAAAATTTTCACCCCTTTCACTCAAAACCCCACGGCCCAAACTGGTTATCCCCCTTCCCGAGCCCGGTTTTACCTCGTTTTGCGTGAAAACTCCGTATTCCGATCAAATACGCTCTCCTCCACTCCGAAACACCGTTCCAAACTACTTTCTGTATCCCGTATACACCCCTCGAGTCAAAGGAGTCGACCCTAGCCATATGTATAACTCCCTCTCTCTAATCTCTCGTTTCATCTCGGTTTACGCGCCATTCGCTACAACCGTTTCGAACAACGTTACTGAAATGTAGACGCCTCCGTCTAACGGGGTCCGATACGTTTTAGCCCCTTGATCCTCTTCTCTTCCCGTAAGAGAAGTAATCACGGGTTAAAACGGCGTTCCGACCCCGTTCCGTTTACTTTTTTGTCATTTACAACTCCGGATCGATCGATCCGTCGATCGTCATTTACTTTTCTGTCATTTACAATTCCGGACCGTTTGATCCGTCGAACGTCCTTTACATTTCATGCAACTTTACTACTCCGAGCCGTTTTGGCTCGTCGATCGTCATTTACAATTCCGAGTCGTTTGGCTCGTCGATCGTCATTTACGATTCCGGATCGTTCGATTCCGTCGATACCGCATTTAAATACTGTCGTTTACAAGTCCGACCCGTTTGGATCGTGATAGTATTTACTTTTCAAAGTCCGAGTCGCAACCCGATTCGTTGATCGCAAATCATTTAATACGCTTTTTCCCGTAAAAATCGTTAACAATGTAATGCCCGGTTCAAAATCGGAGTTCGTCCTTCGAACTCTCTTTCAAAAACGCGCGAAATGACGTTTGGCATCCAAACGCTCATCTTCAAACTAAAAGCCGACTTTTGACATTTAAAATCATTTAATACTCTTTTTCCCGTAAAAATCGTTAACAATGACTCGCCCGGTTCAAAAAACCGGAGTTCGACCTTCGAACTCCTTTTCAAACCCAAAATCGACGTTTGCCACGCAAACGCTCATTTCAAACTCAAAACCGACGTTTGTCATTCAAACGCTCGTCTTTTCAAACAAAGTCACCTAATCAACGTTTGACATTCAAACCAAGATTAAGCTTGTCATTCAAGCCCCCATTTCAAAACACACACACACACACGATTTTCGAGAAAGGTAGAAAGACTCGTCATACGAGGCATTTCGGGTGATCTCGTAATACTCTTCCCGAAACGTAATGTGACCTCCGAACCTAACAATCTCTGGTACTCAAAAAGCTTTTTACTCATTTTTGCTACCAATAAAAATGATCCCCTGTTTTCAAAAGCCTTTTCCTAAGTTTTTGCTACCAATAAAAATGACACCATTTTCACTAAAGCCGTTTCTCAACGTTTGGGCTCAAAATACAAAACCACGTGGCGACTCCTCATTTTCCTTCCCATGAAGCGAGGTCTCAGACACCAACCCTCCACGAAAAACAACCGCATTTCGCGTCCGCGCGAAATCCCGGGTAATTTCACTAAGAGGAATAGGCGAGGCCTAGGGTATGTCGTCACAGAAGAAGACAAAGCGTACGATAAAACTGAAGCGTTTAAAGAAAAGATGACCTCAGCTGCCGGTAAGAGGTACAAAAGGCCTGAGATGCACCCGTACAGCTGGTCTTTGAACAAACACTTTGTTAAAGAGGATGGAGAAATGTTCGTTTGTCCAGAACTGAGGCTGAGCCAAATGAAGGAAAGGATGAGAACAATCCGGAGGTTCGCCAGCAGTCAAAACCCGGTGAAGGAGATGCTTGTGAGCTTGCCCAAAAGGCCAGGTGTCACTGCTACATTCGAGAACAGCTACCATTTCTGGGGACCTGACTATGTGAACCGGTTTGAGAAGCTTGCTCTGGACGAACCCACAATATGCAAGATCCGCAGTGCTGATCCCGTGGACATTGATGGTGATCTGGCAGATTTGTTTAAGTAGCAGGGGCTGTCAGAGCCTGAGGATGACACGCATTTGGCAGAAGTACCTACAGGAGGGATGGTTGTTGCTAGTGATCCCAGTGATTTGATTGACTTTTCTTCTGATAACGAGGTGGTGGCTATGTTGGAGTTTGAAAAGGGGCCAGTTGCAGATCTGAATAGTTTGAAGACCATCGCAGAGAGGCCGCTACAGAACTGGACTTCATTTCAAGGACCGGTCGCTGACAGGGAGACTATGATCAAAAAGTTAGGGCTCAAGCCTCGTCCTTGTCCATCTGAGTCTAAATTTGTTCCCCGTGTCCTGATTCAGTCCCCAGAGTCCCTTGTGATTGAATTTGAGTCTTCAGATCGGTCTGACGTCCTCACGACGGAAGACCGTCGTCGTGTTGTAGACACTGTTTTTCCCTTTGCTTTGAATAAAATGGTCGACCCTTCTGAGTATCCCATGATTGCAAATCTAACAATTGAATGCTTAACAAAAAATAATCATCAAGATTTAAAAATAATTAAGCCTAATTCAATTGAAGATAATGCAGACTTAATACATGACCAAATTTTAGAAAATGATTCAAAGCAGGTTCGCGAGAAAAAGGAAAGCCGGGCCCAAGCTGCCGATGAGGTATTGACGACGGTGAACCTGGGAACAGCCGAAGAACCCAAAGAAACATAAATTGCTAGCTTCTTCTCCGGAGATGAGCGGGTTGCCCTGATTGAGTTGCTCAAAGAATTTGTTGACGTCTTTGCCTGGACCTACAAAGACATGCCCGGTTTGGATACATCTATCGTAGAACACCGGATACCCCTAGATCCAGAGATTAAGCCAATAAAGCAGAAACTGAGGCGGATCAAGCCCGAGTGGTCTCTACAAGTCAAAGAGGAAATTGAGAAACTCTTATGGGTAGGCTTTATCAAGGTGATCGAATACCCGACTTGACTGGCAAATATAGTCACCGTCACAAAAGCGAATGGAAAGGTTCGGGTTTGCGAAGACTTCCGGGATCTTAACAAGGCTAGTCCCAAATATGACTTCCCATGCCGGTAGATGTGCGAACTACGAGGTCAAATCCTTCGTCGATGGTTTTGCGAGTTATAACCAGATTAAAATGGCCGAGGAAGACCAAGACAAGACGGCGTTTACCACTCCTTGGGGTACTTATTATTACACAGTAATGCCGTTTGGGTTGAAGAATGCTGGGGCTACCTACCAGAGGGCCGTCACCACCCTGTTTCACGACATGATCCAAAAGGAGATTCAAGTGTATGTGGACGATATGATCATTCACTCAAAAGGGTCAGATGGACAGCATTTCACAGATTTAAGGAAGTTCTTCAACAGACTTCGGGAGCATTCCATGAGGCTAAATCCAGCCAAGTGCACTTTTGGGGTTATCCGGGGTAAAGTTTTGGGCTACATGGTCACAGAGCGAGGCATCGAAGTAGATCCCAGAAAAGTCAAAGCAATTGTTGAAATGAAGCCGCCCAGAACTATTTCCGAGGTAAAAGGTTTCATGGGCCGTCTACAATACATCAGCAGATTCATCAACCAACTGACCTCCATATGTGAACCAATCATTAAGCTATTGAAGAAGAATCAGGAAGTGGTTTGGAATGAGGAATGTCAACTAGCTTTTGAGAGAATCAAGGCTTACCTTGTTAATCCTCCCATTCTCTGTCCACCTCACGGGAGCAAGCCTCTACTTCTATATCTGACGGTCACAGACACAGCTATTGGAGCCATGCTAGCGCAAGAGAAGAAGGACTCCAAGCTCGAGAATGCCATATATTTTGTCAGTCGTAAATTCCAAGGTAGCGAGTTGAATTACTCTGCCCTCGAGAAGACATGCGCAGCTCTAGTTTGGGTGGTTGGAAAGCTAAAGAACTACATGCTATCCCACGCCGTAAACTTGGTCTCCAAGATGGACCCGATCAGATACCTATTTCAGAGTAACAAAGGCAACATTTCCACCAGATTGGCAAAATGGATCTTCTTCTTAGCTGAGTTTGATATCAAATATGTGATTTGGAAGTCAATCAAGGGATAGGCTTTGGCAGATCAATTAGCTGATTCCCCCAGTACAGAAGCCCGAGGACCAGATTTTCAGTTTCCAGATGAAGGGATTCTTGTTATAGAAAAAACAAAAGAGGTAATGGCATCGGGATGGTACTAGTAGACCCGAATGACATGCATACTCCCATAGCTATCAAGCTGAACTTCTCGGTTACCAACAATGCTGCCGAGTACGAAGCTTGCATAGCTGGTCTAGAGGCTGCCCTTGAACGACATGTGGAGGAGTTAGAAGTGTTTGGTGATTCCCAGCTGATAACAAATCAAGCCGCCAACAGATGGAAAACTTCAGATCCGTGTCTCCAAAGATACCATGCTTACAATGCAGAGCTCGTCGGTCAATTCAAGGAAGTATCATTCCAGTTCCTGCCACGAGATAAGAACATGTTCGCCGATGCCCTAGCTACTCTGGCCTCGTTGGTGGAAATACCGGAGGGAAAATTGATCAAACCATTCAAGGTCGGTAGGCGAGAAAATCTGGCATTTTGTTGTGAAATTGAGATCGAAACCGTCAATGACCCGTGGTACAATCAGATCTTCCAATATCTCAAGCATGGTGAAGCATCTTTCCCTATTGACAAAGAGAAAGACTCAAAAGGTATTCACGCCAAGAGTTTGCAAGCTTTGAAAAGGCTATTGGCTCAGTACGTCATACTTGGCAGTGATTTATGGAAGAAAAGGGAAGGTTGCCCACTCCTACTCTGTATCAGCAAAGAAAGAGCTCAGAGGGTAATGGAATATGTTCACCACGGTACCTGCGGACCTCATATGAATGCTCGATCCCTTATGCATAGCATTATCAGACTGGGCTACTTCTGGATCACTATGGAGACTGATTGTATCCAATTTGTGCGGACTTGTGACAAATGCCAGCGATTCTCCAATCTGAACCACATTCCTCCTCATGATCTCTATTGTATGACAACTCCGTGGCCCTTCGCAACATGGGGGATTGATGTCATCGGGAAAATAACTCCGCCCGGGAGTAATGGACACTCATTTGTATTGGTTGCGGTAGATTACTTCACAAAGTGGGTGGAAGCCGCATCCTACAAAGTGCTCACAGCTAAGAAAGTTGCTCGCTTCATAAAGGAACAGATCTTCTGCCGCTACGGAGTCCCGAATGAGATCATTTCTGACAATGGAACCCATTTCGAAGGAGAAACTGATCGGTTACTCACTGAATACAGGGTTAAGCGCCACAAGTCTTCCCCATACAGACCACAGACGAATGGTGCTGTTGAGGCTGCTAACAAGAACTTGGAGAGAATCATAAAAAAGATGGCTGAGCGAGGAAGAGATTGGCCGGAGAAGTTACATTTGGCACTGTGGGGCTACCGCACTTCAATTCGGACCGCTACCGGTGCAACCCCATACGCCTTAACCTACGGAATGGAGGCTGTTATGCCCATTGAGCTAGAGATTCCATCCCTCCGGGTTTTGCTCGAGAATGAAATAAACGAGATTGAATGGCTCCAAAGTCGATACAATGAATTGGCACTGTTAGACGAACGCAGACTAAAAGCCATGGAGCATAACCGGGCATACCAGAAAAGAATGGCCCGTGCTTTTGACAAGAAAGTGAAACCCAGGGACATCAAAGTTGGCGATTTGGTTCTCAAGATGAAGCCCGCAAATCAGAGCAGTGCATTGGGTAAATGGGCACCTGTTTGGGTCGGACCGTTTCTGGTAAAGAAGATATTCTCCGGAGGAGCAATGCAGCTGACAGACTTGGATGGCAATCCATTTTTGCACCCGTCAATGGTGATAAGTTGCGGCGGTATTATGTTTGATCGAGTCCTCCCCTCTGTAAAAGAAAAAATATATAGTAAAAGAAAAAAAGAAAATATAAAATAAAAAAAAAAGAAAAGTGAAAATAAAGGCGCAACAAAATTGTCCCAGATGAGACTGAAAACCTCTCAAAAGGCAGTCCATGCAAAAATAAGGGACGCGCCCGGTGCTAAAGAATATACCCAGCTAGACCGAAAACCCTAAAAAGGGCGGTCTAGGTAAAAAACAGGGTTGCACCATGTCCCCCTTCTGTCTTCCCCTTTCTTAAACACAAAAGTTGATTGAGTCGAACTACGGAGACCTGAGCCCCTTAGTTCTCTTTGTAAAAGGGGAACGTAGGCAACCACTCGTGGTTCTGTCTAAAAAGTGCTGCAAAATCTCATATCTTGCCAAAATGTGTTTTGATTACAGTTCTAAGGCTTTTCAAAGGTTCATTTTAAGTCAATATTCTTTTTGATGAGTTCAAGCACGGCCTACTTTTGATTCAAATAACTTGCTGCGAATAAGAGGAAATAAAACTGTCAACATCTATTTCGTCTGCATTAAAGTAATCAAGGGATACTCATGTTCCATACAATAATTCTTACTCTCAAAACACAAAACAAAATATTCTCCTATCTATCAGAAAAGTGTCTAGAAACTCGTCCCCGCTCCCGAACTCGCTCCTCTGTCCTTCCTCTTCCTCGGTCCCCGGGAGGTCTTTGGCCTAGGAATGTCGAATAAATCGGTTTGAGCCCGTCCCAGTTCAGGAATAACACGCGCCGGTGGTTCAATCAGACCAGTCTCCCTCAAGGCGGCCCTAGCAATCCTCTCTTGTCTCAAGACCTCTCTGCGAGCCATCACCTCTGGATCATCCCTCAAAGCAGACCTCCTGATCTCTTGTTTCCGATAGTCCTCAGCAACATCACCGGTAACATTGTCTGGGTTTCCCCGTGCCTCCGTATCCCTGAAAGACCGACTGGACGGATAATCTGCTCCCAAGTATTCCCGACGGCGAGCCTCTATAGCCAACTGGGCAAGACCCTGATGCTCCTCATACCAAGTCAGATACTCTGTGGTCAGAAATGTAAACCCTCTGGACTGCCGAAGAAGTACACGAGTGGGAAGAAAACCCTCCAGAAAAAGATCTGCTGAAAAACTGTATAGCTTGGGGCTCGGTCATAGACATCGGAACAGCATCGGTTATCAGCCTCTCCCTCAAAGCTCGGACAATCTGCTGAGGGTACTTATACTGTCTGCTCACCAATGATGGAATATAGAAAGAAGATACATGCAAGCCTGGCAGCCTGACTACTACTGATCCATCATGAATGTCTCTCATGGTCTGTAAGTTCCAGGCAGGAATCCAAAAGCTCAAATCAGTAGTCCCGTATCGCGAAAATCTCATCTGCCAACTTTCACCGGCCATATCCCTCAGTAGCCTGCATGGCCGGGTCACCCAAGGCATTGCCATCCGACCCTATGGTAATGGCCCAATCAAGCGCAACCTCTCAGAGAACCACATAGATAACAAACCGGGGCTGCCTGCTCCCATGAAGTCTGATCCCCCTGCTAGCTTGTCAATGCCATGGTAGGTCTCAGCCAGCAATAGTGGTACAATGTCCATCTCCCCTTGGCCGGATTGAATTTGACGAAGATCTACACCCCGGTCACCCCTCAGTTGTCTGACAGTCTCCAGCAACGCACTTGAGCAGACTCCGACATATCCACAGAAATAGTAAGCCGACAGGGTGAACAGCATGAACATATCCAAAGAGGTAGAAAGGTCAAACAGCTCAGGACGGGACAGGCGTAACCTAGCCATCCGAGTCAAGTCTATGGACCCATCACCCCGAATCATAAATAGCACTTGATCCGCTGGCAGACACAAGAAGTCCGATAACTGCTCCACAACCGACCGATCGTCCCATAGAAATGCTACAGTTGCCACCTCACCCAAGCCTGTCAATGCCCTAAAGTCTTCCATGGTTGGGGTCAAGTCATTGTATGACAAAGAAAAGACGTGCCGCTCTGAGTCCCAAAAGCAAGATGCAGCCCAAAGCAAATCCCAGTCAACCCTCCAGTCTTTCAAGGACCTAATGCACGGCATATTGTACCGCTTGTCAATAACCCTCCTATGTTGCCTCAGATGAAATCCCAAATTTCGACAAAATCCTGATGAAATTGACATTCCCGGGAAGCAACCTCTTTGTTATAATGCTCCATTGCAGCCGAAAATATCAGTCTTGGCCAAAGAATTCGCTTATCTGTCAAGAAGAGGCTGCTGGTTTCCTATACTAAGAAGACAGTTTTTGCAAAATGAATTCGGAGCTGGTTTAAAAAGGGGGGGAGGGTCTGTTACGAACTTTCTCAAGCCGTGCGACACAACTTGCCATACTAGCCTAGGATGTCGGACGACACTTCTGGCCTTCACCAGACACCAGCCATAGAATCCCCGACTCGCCGTCGCCGCCATATACCTACCATTACATATTCAATCCTAAGATACACAACACCCGGGAGAGGGCCCATTTCACAACATGTACCCCTATACACACCCCAGCCGATACAATTTCATCATCTCATGAACAAATCCGGCATAGCCTATCATTCAATACAATCATCGTCCCATTCCTTGAGCAGATAGACTTGCGCAAACAAACTAACATAGTTTAATCTTTGCTAACAAGGAGTATCATAGCCAAAATTTACTGCTTAGAAGTGTTGTGTCCCCCCGCAGAGTATAATTAAGCGCAAATTGGATCTTAGGGACTACTCCTCAACCAAAAATTGAGACAAAAGAAGTGCAAATCTAGCAATCTTTCCAGCAAATGTTCATCAAAATTATCAGCCCGTTGCCAAGTCGCCGGCAAAGTCCGTTTTTCCCTGATAATTTAACAATCAGAATTCTTGTCCTACCAAGCAAAGGTCAGTGATTCCAAAGTTGGCCAAGAATCCAATAAAGGCCGTCCCCTGACAAGACAAAACAGCAAGATGTCAACAATAGTAGCGTGAGTCCCCGGCAGCTACATCTATCCCCAGCAGAACCAACAGTAGCATCAGTCCCTCCGGTGGCTACAGGTAAGCACAACACAGGTATGAAAACATGTCTTGTCCAAATTGTCAAATCATTATGTCTAATATACTCGAAAAATCATTCCCTTCAGTTCATTTCGTTCATCGGGTCAGACGCCTCCTAACAGTCTTCTATCGGGTCAGACACCTCCTAATGGTCTTTTCGGGTCAAGATGCCTCCTAACAGTCTTCTATCGGGTCAGACACCTCCTAACAGTCTTCTATCGGGTCAATATGCCTCCTAACAGTCTTCTATCAGGTCAGACACCTCCTAATGATCTTTTCGGGTCAAGACGCCTCCTAACAGTCTTCTATCGAGTCAAGACGCCTCCTAACAGTCTTCTATCGGGTCAAGACGCCTCCTAACAATCTTCTATCAGGTGAGACACCTCCTAATGGTCTTTTTGGGTCAAGATGCCTCCTAATGGTCTTCTATCAGGTCAGACACCTCCTAATGGTCTATTCGGGTCAAGATGCCTCCTAACAGTCTTCTATCGGGTCAGACACCTCCTAATGGTCTTTTCGGGTCAGACACCTCCTAATGGTCTTTTCGGGTCAAGACACCTCCTAATAGTCTTTCATCAGGTCAGACACCTCCTAATGGTCTCCTCTGAATACTCCGAACTACGACCGACTTGATTCCCTCCCAGGGATACGTAGGAATCCTTTCTGAAAAGGTCCAGCCATCCGATCCACCAAGTCATCATCCAGCCCTCCGCCTTATCTCCCAGCCGCTCATTGGGATTGGGTCCTGTTTGTCGACAACCTCACTTCTTCCATAAGTGACGTTGCCGAGGGGATCTGTGAGTACGCCAATCCAATTCGCGACCCATTAAAAGTTCTTTTTAATGAAATAAAATTGCACTAGGGGCATTTTGGTAAATTCCCGGTCAATTCCAAGACTTCCGGAAACTTTTCTTAAAGTTCTTATGAGGGAAGTACTTGTGAGTAATTTTTCCACATAAAAGGACCTACCAGGAATTATCAAATTTGGACCTATTGGGAATTATCACAGAAGGTTCCAGAATCAGTTGTTAACACCAAAAACGGTTACATGGCTGGACAGGTCGTGCGACACAATTTGCCATGAAAAAGCGAAGCGAGATGTCGTGCGACACAAGTGACCCACTCCATGCAGCCTATAAATTGGACCCTCCCCCTCTCATATCAGGATCCTTTTTCCAATACCCTAAAGTTACTCTGCCCAATTGACGCCAGAAACCATTCTCTCTCCTCAAACCACACCAAACCCCTCCAATTCCATCTCTTCCTCACCCAAATCATACACCCACCTTCATACAACCCACATCACCTTGAAGATCTGAACAAGAGCATTCAATTGGTGTTCAACCGCACCTCCTAGCAGCTGAATTGAAGGCTTCCACACCTAACTTGGTGTAGAAGTAGAGGACTACAAGGGTAATGCATTTCACCACCCTTCTCTCTCTCTCATTTACTTGTTTATTTGCAATTGTTATTCCTCCACTTGATAATCAAGCTCCATCTGCTTCAGATTATCAAGTGGCAACTGCCATATCTCTGTTTAATTGGATTTGCTTGGTTTAATTGCATATTTGTGTTGTGGTTTGATCTCCCTTGGTTGCTTGGTGATCAAGGGAGTGTGGATCTCCCATATCCATGCTCCCTTGGGTAATTCGTTGTTAATCTGTGTTTTTCCAAGTTGATTTGGTGTATTTGGTAGATCTGATTCGATCTCTGTTGATTTCTGGTTTTGAATTGTGAGATTCCTGCAGATGGTCTACCTGTGTCACGCGACACAAGTGACTCCTCAAGTCCTGTGTCACGCGACACAAGTAACCCATCTGCAGAGAATCATATTTCAGTTGTAAGTTTGTTCCCCACCCCTTTCGTCACTCAAATTAGGGTATGGATCTTCCATATCCACATTCGTTTGAAGTGATTAGATAGATCTATTTCCTTAGTGTTTAATAATGTAAAATCTCTGCAAAGTGCTTTGTAGTGTCACGCGACACAAGTGACTCCTCAAGTCCTGTGTCACGCGACACAACAAGCCTCTGCAGCAGGTTCATTTTAGTTGTAAGTTTTGGTCCTCTTCCTTGTAATATGGGATGTGACCTCCCATCGTCAATGGCTTACAAGTTGTTTGTTCTTTTCTTTGAGCAATAAAACAAAGCACTTCTATGCATTTTATACATATCTCGTCTCACACACTTGCACACACGTTTGAATGAATTGAATGTTGAACGTTAGAAAGACTCGTCTACGGACGAGGCGTGTTGGGTGAACTCTCGGTTCTTCCCAACACGTAACCTGACCCCCGAACCCATTTTCTCACTTTAAAAGGTTTTCAATGTTTCCTCTAAAAACGGCATGGCGACTCCTTTATTTCATTTTTTCGGGCGAGCGCACATTCAACGATCAAGGCTTGATTCCTCCGGGATACGTAGGTAGCCTTTTATAAAAGGTCCAGCCATCCGACCGCAGTGGTCACCCTCTTCCTTCATCACTCCTCAGTGGTGAGGCAGCCTTTCATAAAAGGTCCAGCCATCCGACCGCAGTGGTCACCCTCTTCCTTCATCACTCCTCAGTGGTGAGGCAGCCTTTCATAAAAGGTCCAGCCATCCGACCACATTGGTCACCCCTTTTCATTCATCACTCCTCAGTGGTAAGTGAGCCTTTCATAAAGGTCCAGCCATCCGACCGCATTGGTCACCCCTCTTCATTCATCATTCCTCAGTGGTGAAGTAGCCCCTCATAGAGGCACAGATATTCGACCACATCGGTCACTTCCTTCATCTAGCGTATCCCCAGTAGGATCAGTCACTTGACCTCCCAGGTCACTTTTCCCTTCTATTTCCCTAGCAAGAGACGAATTTCTCTTCGCCATTCCCCAGCGGATCTTACCTGAACTACGACCTGGCTTGATTCCTCCGGGATACATAGGTAGCCTACACTAGGTTCAGCCAACTCGTCACATATGACACCCCTTTCCCCAGTGGATATATTCCGAACTACGATTATGGCTTGATTCCCACACGGGATACGTAGGTAGCCTTCCAAAGGTTCAGCCACTCGACCACCTTGGTCACCCAATCCATCTCGGCATTCGCCAGATCGGATCCTTTTCTATTGACAACCCCACTCGCCCTGCAAGTGACGTTGCCGAGGGGCTTCTGTAAGTACCCAAATCTGGCTCATGCCTTCCGGTTAAGTTTCCTGGTAATTCCCCAGACTTTCCTAAAGTTCAGGGGCAATTCGGGAACTATTTCGAACCTTTCGAGGGGCGAAGGACTTACTAGGAATTAAAATTCCACGTATTCCTTCGATGGAAAAGCCCTTCTAGATGGCCACCTTGCATGGTTCTAGAAATGAACCGAGTCATTTCAGGATAAAACCGTGCGGCCTCATTTGCCATGGTGTTACAGCCGCACGGCTTCATTAGCTGCTGCCAAACTGCCTATAAATAGAGACCTCTTCTATTCATTTTAGGGGGATTTTGGAGTAGTGTTACTCTGCCAAAATACCATCACGAAATTCCAGAGAGTTGAGAGTGACAAAAACCACCTCCCTCCTCTTCAAAACCTTCAAAAGTTGGTTCCTTCCCAAGGCAAACCTCAAGGAGAAAGAGGAACACCACCATTGGTAACGTCTCCTCCCCTTTATCTTGCATTATACTTGTATTTATGTGATATATTTGCTCATTGCTTTACATATTGCTACATACTTGCTTGGGACTTGATATATTGTCATTAAAGATCATATCTTTAGGCATGTAAATCATATTACCCCCTTTCCCCTATCACATAGGATCCATGGAGGATCCAACCCAAGGATGAACAAATAAGACCTCAAAAAAGGCTTGTTCTAGGGTTGATCTCTCACATGGTGATGTGAAAAGTAGCATCCTTTGCTCCTAAAATGCCATTTTTCCACATAAAGTTGCATCCTTTGCATTAAAAGTGTTATCTTTGCATTAAAGTAGCATCCTTTGCTCCTAAAATGCCATTTTTACATATCAAGTTGCATCCTTTGCATTAAAAATGTTACCTTTACATACAAAATAGCATCCTATGCATCAAAGTAGCATCCTTTGCTCTTAAAATGACATCTTTATGCATCCTTTGCACTTAAAATGTCATTTTTGTACCAAAGTTGCATCCTTTGCATTAAAAATCATTCTTTGCATCAAAGAAGCATCCTTTGCAACCAAGTAGCATCCTTTGCACTTAAAAATGTCATCTTTTTCATTAAAATGGCATCTTTAGCTTAAACATGCATCCCCCATGTCCCTCATGGTTGGATCTCTCTCCTAGGATTGCCTAGTGACCTTCTTAAGGCACAAAAGGGCATAGGATGAGCATAAAGATCCAATCTTTATACCCCTCCCCTAGTCCCCTTGGTACTTGGAGCATCTCTTGGAGCGAGATGGTGTAAAGGTCCTATCTTTACATCATTTCTTCCATCTAAAGATGCCATAGACGGATTCTCCTTTAGAAAAGGATGAACCCTAGCCACATATCACCAATCATCACTTGAGACGAGCATAGATGTCCCGAAAGAGTTTAAATTGTCTTAAGATGTAGGATTGATAGGAAAAGGTCATTCCTTTCTAAAGAGTCTCATCCTTGGACTCTAAAACGGTGTCCCTATCTTGATCACATGTGACCCAAGGTCTCATCATGATGATCATAAGTCCAAGATGAGAACGGGACCAAAGTCCCTAACACATAAAAATCCAAGGAATCCCGAACGATAACCAACTCATGGTTTATACGTCCGGAAGACCACTTGGAACATTCCCTCCTTTTCAAAACACACATCCCATACACGAAAACACTAAGACTAGTATGAAAAGCGGATCTTGGAAGACTTGCTTCGTCAAGGCACTTTGGGTGAACGACGATCTGTTCTTCCCAAAGGGTAACTTAACCTCCGGACCCAAATCATTTTTTCAAAGTTTTGAGGAAATCAAAATGGCGTGGCGACTCCGTTTTTCAAATTAAACCGGACGTTTCCAAACTGATGTGAGGCGGTGATCCCCCTTACACGAGAAAGTGGTTCCAAAAGTAAAACAAACAAAAAAAGAGAGCCGCTTATCTTGGGCACCACATTCACACTACCACCACTACTACCACCACCACCACCACTACTACTACTACCACCACTACTACTACTACTACCAATACTACCACTACCACTACTACTACTACCACTATCACCACCACCACCACTACTACTATTACCACTACTTCTACCACCACCGCTACTACCACCACTACTACCACTACCACTACTACCACCACTACTACCACTACCACCACTACTACCACTACTACCACTACTACTGCTACTACCACCCCACCACCACCACTACCACTACTACCACTACTTCTACCACCACCACTACTACTACCACCACTACTACCACTACCACCACTACTACCACCACTACCACCACTACTACCACCACTACTACCACCACTGCCACCACTACTACTACTACCACTACTACTACCACTACTACCACTACCACTACTACCACCACTACTACCACCACTACTACCACCACTACTATTACTACCACCACCACTACTACCACCACTGCCACCACCACTACTACCACCACTGTCACCACCACTACTACCACCACTACTACCACCACTACCACCACCACTACTACTACCACTACTACTACAACCACTACTACAACCACTACTACCACCACTACTACCACCACTACTACTACTACCACCACTACCACTACTATCACTACAACTACTACCACTACCACTACTACCACTACCACTACCACCACTATACCTAAACCATAACTGTTTTTTATTTTGTTAAAAACTGTTAAAAAGTTAACTTTTTTATTCAAAAAGTTAACTATTTTTTTTAAAAAAAAAAAAACTGTTAAAAAGTTTACTTTATTATTCAAAAACTGTTAGAAATTTATTTTTTTTGTAACTATTTTTAATTCTATTAAAAATTTCTTTTAAAAACCCAATTTGAAAATAAAAAAAAAGTTAAGTTTTATTTCTTTCAAAATTCATAACTTTTTTTATATAACTTTTTGCAATAAATTTCAGGACTAACCAACATTTAAAATAGTATTCTTTATAAAAAAATTGAAAAGAAATAAAAAATGTTAATATATAGTACATAACTTAACAGAAACTGTAAAAAAGTTAACTGTTTTTTCAAAAAACTGTTAAAAAGTTATTCCCAAAAATAATTGGCTCCAAAAATATAGTTAGTCCCTAAAAATTGGCTCCAAATAGACTGATGGAGTTAGAAATTTTGAACCAAAATTTCCTTTGGTTATTTTTTAGTTCCCCTTTTTTTTCCCTCCACAAAATGAATTGAAAAGTTGAAATCTCCTAGTCTCCTTCCCTCCTCTCTCTAGCCGACGCTCTCACCGTCACCCTCACCCAGTGTTAATTTCTTGATTTTTACTTAATTCGAATAATTTGCTGAATTAGGGTTTAATTCAGCAGGTTGATTTTCACCAATTCAGCAGGATGATTTTGCAGGTTGATCCTCTCTGGCCTTCACAGGTTGATTTCTCCCCAATCCGTCTCTATTCCACAATCTTCTCGATTCGGAAGCTCAAGGAGCGTCGGAATCATATCTTCCTCATCGACGACGACTCTTGATTTCGATGCGGATGCCAGTACGGGGGATAAAGATTTCATTCTCAGTCAGGATTTCTTTTGGTAAACTTTCCGATAATCCAATTTTTGAGTTTAAATCCTCTTTATTCCTAACCTATTGGATATTTTCATTACTTGTTGTTGTTAAATATATTTATTTTTTGATTATTCATCTGTATCAATTATCAACAAATTAAGACTGTTAATTGACTAATTTAAGAATTAAACCTGTTAATTCATCTGCATGTTATCTGGAGAGTTTAAATTTGGTCGAGCAATGGTTAAAATATGATTCCTGAGGTCATGGTTAGGGCTAGAAATGCACACTTAGAGTAATCAGAGCTGCCAGTTTTAGAATCTGATGAATTTTTTTTAATGTGTTGCAGCCCTCCAAACTATATTACCCCTGAGGCACCGCCTATGCCTAGAAGTTTTACTTGTAATAAGGTAATTTCTTTTATTTCGACGATTCACAGATGATGTCTGTTTCATTGATTTGTTTACATGATTTGTTTCAATCTTTCTTTAAGCAGGATGACACGCCTTGCCCTAAGTAACCTGAGAAAGTGAAAACAGTTAAAAGCAAAAGGCAAAGACAAGGTTAGATTGATTTTGAGTTAGTATTGTGGGCCTGATCTTCTGCAGTTGTTTAGCTTGACTGTATCTTGGTGAACTTTAAACATAATACTAATGGTCAAAGCTCATCTTCCTCACTACCAAAAACTTATCTTCCCATCATTATTTGTCCATGCAATGTTTCTCATGCAGAACGGAACAAGCTTCCGTTCTGCATCAACTCTTAAGTTCCA
>JAFEMH010004890.1:102500-135000 GCA_022495995.1 Adenophora triphylla var. japonica | reverse complement strand
CCTTGGCTAATTACCTAGAGACCAAGGTCTTGACCTTGGCTACGCCAAGGCTTTGGCTATGCTAAGGATGTGTATATATGTTCTATTGAGTTGCATTCTGTAAAAGATACATTTGTGTACAATTGATAAACATCTAATGTACAAAAGTGTAGTAGTGATATTGCACTTTGACATTATACAAGTATCTGCTTTTTTTTTTGTTAAGTTGAACAATGTTCTTGTATGCAGTTGTATTGTTTAATAAATTGTATTTTTTTTCTTCCATAGGTGTTGGAAGTAATCATATTAACGCTGCAATTGTAAATGATGGGAGAGCTTATTCAGTTGACAGTGATGATGCGTGCTCAAAGATGATTGTTTCACCACAATTAACTCAATATTGGGTTCCTACTTGTGCTGATATTCATAATCCATATGTTGGAATGACTTTTGCAAATTTTGAAGATGGGTTTATATTTTATGAAGTCTATGCTCGGATGTGTGGTTTTGATCCAAGACGGAGTACTGTTAAGAAATTACGTAAAGGAATAATTAAGAATGTTGTATGCCACATAAATGGTTGCGTGGACACAAAAGCTGAAGTTGAAGTGAGTAATGATAATGATGGTGATAGCAATAGAAAGGGAAGAAGAATGATGTTTTCTAGATGTGATTGTAAGGCAAAGGTTGGATTGAAGTTGTCAGGTAAGAATGTTGAGGATGGGGTGTACGTGTATAAATTTATTGAGGCGCATAATCACAAATTAGTCAATCTAGGTGGTAGGCATTTCTTGAAGTCCAGCAGGGAAATGTCAGTTGCTCTGAAAAGCTTTATGTTTGATGCATCGAAGGTTAAAATAGGTGCATTGAAAGCTCATTCTTTAATGAAAGAGTTTGTTGGAGGTTTTGAAAATATTGGTGCTACCTCGAAAGATTTTAGTAATTTTGCTAGGGATTTGAAGCATAGCATTGGAGAGAAGGACGTTCAAATTATATTGGATAAGTTTAAGTCGATGAAGGAACAAGCTGATTCTTTTTATTATGAGTACGACCTTGATTCATCAGGACACTTGACCAAGCTATTTTGGGCTGACCCAATAGAACGTAGAAACTATGATGTATTTGGAGATGTTATATCTTTTGATGCTACCTTTGGTACAAATAAGTAAGTGTATTTTGAATATCGTATTTTGGATTTTGTTATTGTCTACTATAAACAAGTGCATTGTTCAGCAATACACTTGAATACACTGGCTAAATAGCTACTGTAAACAAGTGTATTGTTCAATAATACACTCCAATACACTGGCTAAAATAGCTACTGTAAACAAGTGCATTTTTCAACAATCAACTTGTATACCCTGACTAAATAGTTACTGTAAACAAGTGCATTTTTCAACAATCAACTTGTATACACTGGCTAAATAGCTACTGTAAACAAGTGCATTGTAGTAGCTAAATAACTGCTGTAGGCAATGATAGTATGTGAAACTGAGTATTTTTTTGTATCTGTCATTGTTGAATAAATTTTCTTTGTGTTTGTGAATATCAGGTATAATATGGTGTTTGTCCATTTTACGGCGTAGATAATCATAGGAAATGTGTGACATTTGCAGCAGGATTACTTTCAAGAGAGGACATTCCACATTACACTTGGGGTTTCAAGACATTTTTAAATGCAATGAAGCTGGAACCACTTTGTATACTTACAGATCAGTGTCCTGCCATGAAGCAGGCAATACCTGCTGTGTTTACTTCAACGAGGCATCATTGGTGCATGTGGCACATTATGAATAAACTGGCAACAAAGGTATTTTTTATTTTATTTTTTAATACTTGTGTACAATTGATAAGTATCTGCTGTATGCCTGTGCGTTCCTTGGACAATTGAGTTGCCTACAGCAGTTAAATAGCTTTTGTAGGCATTTGAATTGTTCAACAACATCCTGCCTACAGTAGCTAAATAGTTGTTGTATGCCTGTGTGTTTTATCATTTTTAATTTTTGTACAGGTTGGTCCTCACTTGTGCAAAGAGGCTAATTTGATGTCCAAGATTAAAGAGTATGTATGGAATGAAAGCATTGATGAATTATAATTTGAAGAGGGATGGAAGTCAATCATAGAAGAATTTGATTTGTAGGATAACGAGTGGTTATCCAGTATGTTTGAGAATAGGAGGTGTTGGATTCCAGCGTACTTCAGGGATGACCCATTGCTAGGGATATTATGTACCACATCATGGTCAGAAAGTGCGAATGCGTTCTTTGGAAGGTATAATATGGAGAAGGACACTTTGACTGAGTTTTATTTGCGGTTTGAGTCAGCAATGGACAACCAGCGTCAGACTAACAAATGATTGAACTATGAGTGTTCGACTCAACTACCAAAGACAGAAACTCCATTGCTGATTGAGAAGGATGCAACAGAGATCTATACACGTGATCTTTTTTATTTGGTTCAAGATGAAATCAAGGAAGCATGTTATAGTTTGGGGATGAAATCCATGGTTCCCGATGATTCTGTTAAGATGTTGGTTTTGACAGATGGAAAAGGCAAAGGAAAAGAATTCAAGGTATGTGTCTGTTAAGAAATTTCACGAATATATTCTTTTTTTTTCTTTTTTTTTCTCTCTCTCTCTCTCTTATCTTCACAGAAGCTATATAGCTTCTGTAGACAATAGTGTTTCTTTGACTTTGTGGTTGTCTACATAAGGTATACATGTAGACAAGATTGTTCTTGGACTTTGCTACTGTCAGCAAGTGTAATAGTAAAAACTAAATCAGTTATTGAACTTTTTATGCAGGTGAAGCATGTATTAGAAACTAATCACGTGGAGTGTTCATGCAAGTTATTTGAAAGAATTGGGATTTTGTGCAGGCATGTATTTTTTGCACTAAAACTAAGTAGTGTATACAAGATTCCTAGGGAGCATGTACTTAACCGGTGGATTAAAAATGCAGAGGGGCGGGGGTGAGGGTTATTCTTGGAGAGTGTATCAGAGGATTGTGCAAGAATGGAGTCCTTTGGGGTGAAGGTGAATGAAATTTGGTTTGATTTCAACAAATGTATGGGATTGGTTGGTAAGGAGAGCAAAGATATGATTACATTGGAAAGGTTATGAAGGAATTGAAGCATGAATTATGAGAACGCAGAGGAACAAATGTTGTTTCGAAGAACAACTCAGTTATTGAGAATTTAATTGGTACAGAGATACCGGATGAGTTCACAATCAAGACACCCAATGAGGGTCGTAACAAAGGGTGTGGGAAAAGGTTTTTGAGTGGAAAGGAAAAGACAATGAATCAAAGTGAGAAGACCAAGAGATTATGCAGGTCTTGTAACCAACGAGGGACTTATGACAAGCGTAACTGTCCCTTAAAGGATAACAATTAGATTTGATTTTTTATTTTTTTGGATAACAATTAGATTTGATTTACACTAGATGATCATCATATAGTTCAATTTAAATATTACACTTCCATTTGAATATCAATAAGTTATGAGTTTTTTTTACTGGTGAAGGTATTTTCTACAGATGTTGTTTATCTGTTGTACACAATACTTATTGTTTACTAACTAATTGTCTACACTAGATAAATAGCTAGTGTAGACATATGTGCTTGTGTACACTGTCTAATTATCGAGTGTACACATGTATATTGTCAGCATTACAGTTATTTATTATTTTACACATGCTAATTAACTAGGCCAAGGCCTTGACCTTGGTTACTGCTTGACCTTGGCCTTGTGTAAACTGTCTAATTAGATAGTGTACACATACTAATTAGTTAGGTCAAGGCCTTGAGCCTGGGTACTCCTTGGCCTTGGCCATGTTTACACTAGTTAATTCATGCTAATTAACTAGGTATTTTCCTTATATACAGTAGATAATATCTATTGTATACAGTAGATATTGCATTTTGTTGTTCCAGGATACTTATTCACTTGTATACAATAACTATTTAGATACTGTATAGAAACATAGTTTTGTTATTTCCCTTGTACACAGTAGCTAACTAGCTAATGTATACAAGTATAATTACTCTTTTAATTAAAAGTCCAATAACTATACAATAGCTAATTAGCTACTGTATACTAGTATAATTACTCTTTTAATTCAAAGTCCAATAACTATACAATAGCTAATTATATACAGTGCTAAAAAATAATTTTTTAGTGTACACAAGTGTTGTTCTTGTATACAGTAGATATTATATACTGTATAGCAACTATAAAGCTTTAAATTTTGGTCATACTCTAATAGGAACCAAATTAAATGAGAACCATAGGAACCATTATCAGCCATTGGATTAGAAAACAATCAACGTTCCAGATTTGTTCTTCATCAAAGACCGTTCGGTGGCAATTTTGCAATTAAACACAAATTTGAGGGTGACGCTTAAACCAACACCCCGCTCATTTAGCGTCGTCCTTCACACACAAACACCAAAAACACACACTAGGGCTTCAACAGAAAAAACCCCAGTGCTCCGACGAAATCAAAATCAACTGCGATGTCAGAAACAAGACGCTCTCGTAGACTACCATTAGCAGCAATGCAAAAAAAAAAAGAAAAGAAAGAGAAGCTGTATTAGCTTCAGATATCAAAGAAACTCCAACTCAAGGTACTTCTAGGAATCTACTTGTTTGCCAACACTATCTTGAATCTGAATTTGGCAAAGAGGATGTCGCTGGTCCTTCTTCTTCAATATCAAAGAAACTCCAACTCAAGGTACTTCTAGGAATTTCAAGTTTCTATGTAAAACTTGTGTACACTATCTAATTATACAGTGTACACTATCTAATTAGACAATGTACACTATCTAATTAGACAGTTTACATTGAGGAATTGACCTTGTGTACACTATCTAATTAGACAGTGTGCACTATCTAATTAGAAAAGTGTACACTAAGTTGTGGAAATGGCATTGTCTACACTATCTAATTAGACAGTGTACACTAAGTTGTGGAATTGCCCTTGTCTACAATATCTAATTAGATAGTGTACACTATCTAATTACACTTAAAATAAGTAGCTAGTGTATACAAGTTGATTGTTGAGCAATGCACTTGTTTACATAAATAAATATCTAGTGTATTCAAGTTGATTGTTGAACAATGCACTTGTATACAGTAGCTATTTAGCCACTGTATACAAGTTCAAAATTCAAGTTGATTGTTGAACAATGCACTTGTTTACAATAACTATTTAGCCATTGTATACAAGTTGATTGTTGAGCAATGCACTTGTTTACATTAATAAATAGCTAGTGTATTCAAGTTGATTGTTGAACAATGCATTTGAATACAGTAGCTATTTAGCCGCTGTATACAAGTTCAAAATTCAAAAATCACTTACACTAACTAATTAACTACTGTATAAAAATCCAATACAACATCCAAGGTGGACGCCGAGGGCAAGGCCGAGGATGAGGCCTTGGTGTAGCCAAGGCCATGAATTTCAAGTTGATTGTTCAAATATGCATACAAGTAGCCAAGGCCATGAATTTCAAGTTGATTGTTCAAATATGCATACAAGTATATTGGTTTGAACAATACATTAACTAAGTAGCTTTACATTAGTATATTGGTAGCAATATACACTAGTATGCAGTACTAATTACATCGTGTATACATATTATATTGGTAGCAATATACACTTGTATACATTAACTAAGTAACTATCTAATTAGACAGTGTACACTAAGTTGTGGAAATGGAATTGTCTACACTATCTAATTAGACAGTGTACACTAAGTTGTGGAATTACCCTTGTCTACACTATCTAATTAGACATTGTACACTATCTAATTAGAAAAGTATACACTTCCAAGGCAAAGTCCAACGACAAGGCCTTGGCATGTCCAAGGCCAAGGACAAGGCTAATTATACAGTGTTCAAAAATTCACTTATTACTAGTATCTATAGCAACTGTAAACAAGTTTGAATTTCAAGTTGCTATGTAAAACTTGTGTACACTATCTAATTATACAGTATATTCTTTCTTGATCCATAAGCCTTGCAATAAGAAGGCATCAAAGCCAACACCCAACAAGAAGGAATCTCCTGACAAGAAAGAGAGGAAATCAAGAAAAATCATTTCAAAATATGACTACCAAACTTCAAGAATAAGAGGAAAATCACAAAGATTGGTGGAAGCTATCGACGCATTATCTCCTCCTCAAATTCAGTGGTTAGAGTCTAACGGGCTTAAAACATTTCTTCACTTCAAAATCAAAAGTCTAACTCACAGAATAGGTTACTATGTCGTCAAAAACTACAACCACAATGATGATGTAATAACCTTAAATAACGGAGACAAGCTTTCTATAACAGAGGAGGAGGTAGAACGCATTTTGGGTCTGCCAAGGGGTGAGAGAAAAATAGAGTTTCCCCTTAAAGATAGAAAGGTTATAAATCCTAGGGAGATAGAGTGGAGGGCACAGTTTGCCAATGATAAAGAAGTGACCCAGCCATGGTTAATCCCCCCCCATTAGCATTGTGAAAAAAATTAAGGGGAGCGAGGATGCGAATGGTTTGTTCAAGATGAATTTCATGATCATGATGTCAAATGTATTGATAGCACAACAGGAAAATAGCTTTGTTAGTCAAGAATTGCTTGATTCCAATGTTGACTTCAATGAATGCGCACAATACAACTGGTGTGCATATGTCATTAATCAACTGAAGCTTGCAAGGCTTAGATGGAAAGAAAACAGCTATTTTACTGGATCGCTGGCATTTCTAATTGTAAGTGCTTGACTTGAATTATCTTATTTCTTTATAGTTGCTCTCTTATTGAATCTAACATATGTTGATTGTTTTCTTTATAGTTGCTTTACCTTGATCGTGTGGAACAACAAGGTGCTCCTATTGTTAGAAGAACTTGCCCTGCATATCAAGCATGGACTACCGAACTGATGGCACAGAGGGAAAATTTTGAAATGGAAAAAGATTTGATAGGAAAGGGTAAAGTACGGGAGATTAACCTTGATCATAGCCAAGAAGACCAACAACAAGAACAACCCCAAAAACAAGAGGTAAAATATTTACACTTATATACATTAGCTACTTATCTACTGTGTATAAAGTCTATTGATCATTATTGAGAAGTGAAATTTTTTTCTCAGTAAATCTATTGAAATTTCATCCATAATTCTCTTAAATATTTCAGGACAATATTAAGAATCTTGAAATTTGTGCTGAAAACCCGAAGCATGGACTGGCTGAATATAACAAAGCCCTTAATACTTGTCTTGCAACAGACCCAAAGGATAAGCGTATTCTCCATATTAACCTAGCAGTACAGGAGTTTGTTAGGAAGCAAGCCAGCTGACAAATTGTAGTATTATTTTGTTATGTTGGATACATTTTTATTTTTAACAAATCTTTCTATTTTGTCCGAACAAATTGTATTATTTTGTTATGATATATAGTTATCTCATTGATCACCAACTAAACTGTGTAATTGGCCTTGTCTACACTATCTAATTAGACAGTATACACTATCTAATTAGACAGTGTACACTGTGGAATTGACCTTGTGTACACTATCTAATTAGACAGTGTACACTATCTAATTAGAAAAAGTGTACACTAAGTTGTGGAATTGACCTTGTCTACACTATCTAATTAGACAGTGTACACTATCTAATTATAAAAGTGTACATTAAGTTGTGGAAATAGCATTGTCTACACTATCTAATTAGACAGTGTACACTAAGTTGTGGAATTGCAACTGTAAACAAGTTTGAATTTCAAGTTTCTATGTAAAACTTTTCTACACTATCTAATTAGACAGTGTACACTATCTAATTATAAAAGTGTACATTAAGTTGTGGAAATAGCATTGTCTACACTATCTAATTAGACAGTGTACACCAACTAATTGTCTAAACTGTGTAATTGGCCTTGCCTACACTATCTACTTAGATAGTGTACACTATCTAATTAGACAGTTTACACTGTGGAATTGGCCTTGTGTACACTATCTAATTAGACAGTGTACACTATCTAATTAGAAAAAGTGTACACTAAGTTGTGGAATTGGCCTTGTCTACACTATCTAATTAGACAGTGTACACTATCTAATTATAAAAGTGTACATTAAGTTGTGGAAATAGCATTGTCTACACTATCTAATTAGACAGTGTACACTAAGTTTTGGAATTGCCCTTGTCTACACTATCAAATTAGGCAGTGTACACATGGCTACTGTATTTCAATATAGAGTATTTTTTTTGAAAGAATATACAGTATTATTTAAAAAAAACCAAAATAAATATAAAATTATGTACATGCAACTGTAAACAAGTTTGAATTTCAAGTTGCTATGTAAAACTTGTCTACACTATCTAATTAGACAGTGTATACTATCTAATTATAAAAGTGTACATTAAGTTGTGGAAATAGCATTGTCTACACTATCTAATTAGACAGTGTACACTAAGTTGTGATTGCCCTTGTCTACACTATCTAATTAGACAGTGTACACTTTTTATTTAGACAAGGCCTTGGCATGTCCAAGGCCGAGGACAAGGCCAAGGCCTTGACATGGCCAATTGTGCAGCCGAGGCCAAGGCCGAGGCTGAGGCCTTGGCGTAGCCAAGGCCATGAAATTCAAGTTGATTGTTCAAAATTCACTTATTACTAGTATCTATAGCAACTGTAAACAAGTTTGAATTTCAAGTTGCTATGTAAAACTTGTGTACACTATCTAATTATACAATGTACACTGGCTAATTAGAAAGTGTACACTATCTAATTAGCATGTCTACACTATCTAATTAGAAAGTGTACACTATCAAATTAGGCAGTGTACACATGGCTACTGTATTTCAATATAGAGTATTTTTTTAAAGAATATATAGTATTATTTTAAAAAACACAAATAAATATAAAATTATGTACATGCAACTGTAAACAAGTTTGAATTTCAAGTTGCTATGTAAAACTTGCCTACACTATCTAGTTATACAGTGTACACTGGCTAATTAGAAAGTATACACTATCTAATTAGAAAGTGTACACTATCAAATTAAGCAGTGTAAACATGGCTATTGTATTTCAATATAGAGTATTTTTTTGAAAGAAAATACAGTATTATTTAAAAAAACAAAAATAAATATAAAATTATGTACATGTATACATTAGCTAAATAGCTAATGTATACAAGTTTATTGATTGAATAATACTAGTAATACTGCTATCATCTGATAAGGGCAAAGTAGTAAACTCGATAATTGCTCGTATTAGAATCCTCTGCTCTTCAACCGTTGCACACAAAAACCACAACACACACATTGAAACTCAATCGACAATCGAGAATCAAAACCCTAACATTTCTCTCTCCTTCAAAACAAGCACGAGTTCTTCTCAAAAACGATTACATACCTTCAAAATCATCTTCCATGGCTTCCGGGTCTAATGCTACAAAAAGGAACGACGATTCCGTTCAACAAGGTAAAATTTCACTGTTGCTCTTTCATTTTCTCTTACTACTATCCATTTTCTCAACATGAATTATGAAGTAGGACAATATTTAATATAATAAATTTTGTTTACAAATAATATAATAAACCATGTACACTTCTAAGGCAAAGTCCAAGGACAAGGCTTTGGCGTGTCCAAGGCCAAGGACGAGCCCAAGGCCTTGACATGGCCGAGGCTGAGGTCGAGGCCAAGGCTGAGGAAAAGGCCAAGGCTGAGCCCTTGGCATAGCCAAGGCCAAGAAATTCAAGTTGATTGTTCAAAAATTCACTTACAGCAGCTATAGCTACTGTAATTTTAAGTTGCTATGAAAAATTTCAAAATTAGACAGTGTACACTGGCTAATTAGCGTGTCTACACTATCTAATTAGCATGTCTACACTATCTAATTAGCATGAGTTTCAATAGAATGTACATTCGCCTTGTCTACACTGGCTAATTAGCATGTCTACACTATCTAATTATCAAGTCTACACTATCTAATTAGACAGTGTACACATGGCAATGTACTTGGCTTAGCCAAGGAATAGCCAAAGTAAATATTACACTAGCAATGCAAGCACTCTTGTAAAAAGACATTATGATTCCACAGTAGGATAATAAACCACCCTTCTATTTTTTAAGATAACCAATATTCAATTTTCTAAAATACTAACAATTATATAATAAAAGACATTTATAAAACATTATCTAATTGGTTAATGTATTTCAATAGAATCATGTACAGCTATAGTATCAAAGAAGACAACACCAACAAGAGCATCATGTACAGCTTTAGTACCAGCTGCAATTGCAATAAGAGCAGGTAAAAATTTAAATGATTTAAATTTTCTAAGAATAGTACACTTGTGTTTAATGAAACTATTGATATGAAAACTCTAAAATATATATCACCAATTATAAATGTACTAAAAATGTTCTTCATATTATATTCAGTACATACATCATCAGAAGACGAACCAACGCTAAGCCAATGGAGACAAAAAGTTCGAAAATCAAGCAAGCAACAGGAGGGTTCTTCAAAAATAGTTGCTGGTAAAAGAAAATTTTCTGATGAACCTGAAACAAGGGACGAAGATAATGCTGCCCCTTCTTCTTCACCTTCAAAAAGACTACGTCTCAAGGTATTAGCTCTATATATTAAGGCTAGTGTTTCAAAATTTACTTGTATAAATACTCGAGTTGTGGTGTTTTGAAGATATAGATTATTGAATATAACATATATTTGTTTGTTTGTTAAAATAATTAATTTATTGCTGAACAATGCACTTGTTTACATTACTAAAATAGTCAGTGTATTGAAGTGTATTGTTGAATAATACACTTAATTACAGTAGCTATTTAGCCAGTGTATACATGTTGATTGTTGAACAATGTACTTGTTTACAGTAGCTATTTAGCCAGTGTATACATATTGATTGTTTAACAATGCACTTGTTTACAGTTTCTATTTAGCCACTGTATACAAGTTTAAATTGTTCAATAATGCACTTATTTACACTAGTATACAGTACTAAGTAGATTGTTTAACAATGCACTTGTTTATCATATGCATTAATATATTGGTAGCAATTAGTGTACATTAGTATATTGATATCAATATACACTAGTATACAGTACTAAGTAGATGGTGTATACAAGTATATTTGTAGCAATATACACTTGTATACATTAACTATGTAACTAACTAAAATACCTACTGTACCTACTGTATCCAGTTGTTATACGCAAAGTTGACTTGTTTTTATCTTATATGCAGGGTCCAGTAAGCCTCCCAAAAGGAAGGCAACAAAATTAACCAAAAACAAGAAACAAATATCGGTCCCATCTCCCAAAAAAAAGAAGAGGAAGCCAAGGCTGGCACCACTTTCCAAAAACAACTTCCCGATATCGCGAATTAGAGGCAGCCCAAAGAGATTGATTGAAGTTGTTGCCGCTCTATCTCCTTCTCAAATTCGTTGGTTACAGTCAAGCGGACTACAGGCTATTTTTGACTTCAAAATAACCGCTCTACAACATAGGATAGGATACTACGTTATCAAAAACTACAACCACATTGATAACGTAGTAACCTTAGAAAATGGAAATGAGATATCTGTTACTGAGGAGGAGGTGGAGGTGGAGCGGATTTTGGGCCTGCCAAGGGGTGAGAAGGCCATAGAAATTTCCCCTACAATAAGGCTTGAAAGGAATGAAAGGGAGACAATATGGAGAGATCAATTTAACAACGATGATGAAGTAAAACAACCTTGGAATATCTCCCCCAATGTCATCCTGAAGAAAATTGTGACAAGTCAAGAGGTGGATGATTTATTGAAAATGAACTTTGTCATCATCATGTCCAATGTCCTGATAGCACCTCAGACAAGCAGTTTTGTTTGTCAAGAATTGCTGAGTTCAAATCTAAACTTCAATGAATGTGCACAATACAACTGGTGTGCGTATCTCATTAAACGTCTAAAGAAGGCGAGGGCTAATTGGACAGATGAAGCATTTTTTACTGGATCACTGGCATTCCTGATTGTAAGTTCTTAATTTATCTTTGCTAATGAATCTTTGTAAAATA
Source organism: Adenophora triphylla var. japonica (assembly GCA_022495995.1). Taxonomy (NCBI): domain Eukaryota; kingdom Viridiplantae; phylum Streptophyta; class Magnoliopsida; order Asterales; family Campanulaceae; genus Adenophora; species Adenophora triphylla. Next base: position 122,966 of record JAFEMH010004890.1, on the reverse strand, counting down.
ATTAATATTATGAATTCACTAATTGAATATAACATATGTTTGTTTGTTTTCTTTATAGTTTCTATATATGGATCGAGTGCAGCAAGAAGATGCAGTTGTTGATGAAAGGAGTTCCCCTGTCTACAAAGCAAGGACTACGGAACTCTTGTCACAAAGAGAAGTGTATGAAATGAAAAACATGCTGATAGGAAAAGGGACTGTGCGTGATAACATAGTACAAGAAGAAGATAAAGAGCAACAACCGGAACTTCAACAACAATAGCCGGAAGATCAACAACAGCTACAACAACAAGAAGAGGTAAAATTTTGTTTCTATACAGTAGCTATTGTATAGTTATTGCACTTTGAATTAAAAAGGTAATTATACTTGTATACAATAGCTAACTAGCTACTGTATACAAGTGAAATATAAAAACTATGTTTCTATACAGTATCTAAATAGCTACTGTATACAAGTGAATATGTATCCTGAAACAACAAAAAGCAATATCTACTGTATACATTAAATAATAGATAATATATACTGTATACAGTAGATATTATCTACTGTAAACAAGAAAAATACCTGGAAACAAGTGCACTAGAAATGCACTTGTTTACATTAGCTATTTAGCTACTGTAAACAAGAATGTATTTCAACTTGCTATGCATACATTACTAAGTAGCTAGTGTAAACAAGTTTGAATTGTTTAAACTTGTTTACAGTAACTATTTAGTCATTATATACAAGTTGATTGTTGAGCAATGCACTTGATTACATTAATAAATAGCTAGTGTATTCAAGTTGATTGTTGAACAATGCACTTGTATACAGTAGCTATTTAGCCACTGTATACAAGTTCAAAATTCAAAAATCACTTCTTTACACTAACTAATTAACTACTGTATAAAAATCCAATACAACATCCAAGGTCAACGCCGAGGGCAAGACCGAGGATGAGGCCGAGGCCTTGGCCTCGACCAAGGCCAAGGATGACGCCAAGGCCATGAATTTCAAGTTGATTGTTCAAATATGCACTTGTTGGACAATGCACTTGTGTACAGTAGCTATTTAGTAACTGTATACAAGTTTAAAATTAAAAAATCACTTCCTTATTATCCATTTTCAAATAGTTAAATAGAAACTGTACATAAGTAATTACTGAAATTATATGCGCACTTGATTTAAAATATTTCAGGAAAATGCTTCTGCCAATGATTTTGAGATTTATGCTGAAGATCAACAACCGAAAGATCAACAATAATAGCCAGATCATCAACAAGAACAGCTACAACAACAAGAAGAGGTAAAATTTTGTTTACAAATAATATAATAAACTAAATAGCTGGTGTATTCAAGTTGATTGTTAAATAATGCACTTGTGTACAGTTGCTATTTAGTCACTGTATACAAGTTTAAAATTCAAAAATGACTGCCTTATTATCCATTTCAAACATGCAGCTATATACAATAGTTAAATAGAAACTGTACACAAGTATAATACTGAAATTATATGCACACTTGTTTTAAAATATTTCAGGAAAATGATCTTTTCAAGGATCTTGAGATTTGTGCTGAACAGCTAAAACATGCAATGGCTATCTACTACAAAAACTATAGTATTTGTGCTGCAATGAACACAGATGCCGAGCATGTGCTAGAAATCAATAATTCAATCATTCAGCTACACGACTCTCACTGTTCTCATGCCAATACAGCTGTGGATGCTACAACAATCATTCCAACTCATTCACAATCTTAACCTGACGAAACCGAATCAATCACAATTTCACAGTGTGATTTACTATCACAACATGCGAAGGAGACACAATGTCAAAACATTCCACCACAGCTCACACCAATATCTCCTCAAAACTCTCCACCACAGCTCACACCAATCATTCAACACTCACAACAAAAGGCAATAACTGACAGTGAGAGTTTGCCTACACAAAAGCTTGAATCTCCTCATGTGACTCCACATCTCAGTAGTCAGGAGCCCGATAGTCAATTTTTTAGAGAAGTTGACAATTTTGCGAATTCTTTCTTAATGAAAACAGCAACTGCAAAACAACAATCAAATCAGACAAGAATAGATACATTTGATGATGTTGTCACAATTGCATCTGAAGCTGTAAATTTTGTTATGACTGAGACCGGGAAGGAGTTGGAGAGTGAGAGGGAGTTGGAGCCGGAAAAAGAGAATGAGAAGGTGATGGAGCCAGCAATTAAGAAGAAGAAGAATAGAGGTGTGACTACCCCAAGTTTTGACTTGTTTATAAGCTCTGAAGAGAACAAAATGCTTGTTTTAGAAAAGCATCAAAAAGAGCCTTCCTTTTTCTTGAAATCTCCTTTCAAACAAAGGGTAGTTGATATGGAAACTACATCATTGCCTACTGAAGAAATGGCTCTCTACGACTGGATTAATGGAAATGAAGCTGATCCTGATTTGTAAGTATTTTAATACATACTAATAATAAAAGTTAAAATTAAATGATACACTTGTATACAGTAGCTATTTACCTACAGTCTACAATACTATTTTTTATCACATCCTGCTTGTAGCTAATTAGCTGTTGTATACAAGTTCATTGTCCACCAAATTAAACTTGTTACCACAAGCTAATTGGCTATTGTACGCCAGAGTATTGTTAAACATACTCAATATATTTTCCCCCCTGATCAATTTTTCCTACTCAATCTTTTCTACAGATATTTCATTTACCAATCAGACAGTGTTTATGGTGCTTTTAATAATTTCAAGACCATGACTATTGATGAAGAAATAGAATCACCTGTACTCAGTGTTTGGTGTGATATCCTCAATGATTTTGAGAGATACAAGTCTGAAGAAGCACCATTACGTCTCTTCTGTGGTCCACATGTATTGGTAATATATCCAATTAAAATTTCATCTCACTTTCTATCATATCTATTACAATAAAACTAACTAAAATTTTTTTGTAACATCAATAAAAATATTTCAGAATTTCAGTGCAAATATGCCAGTAGAAAGTAAGTATGATGACTTTGCTGCTGAGATAGACAAGCTGCTGGAAAAGAAACCAAAAATACACTTTGATGATTATGACATTGTAATTAAACCTGCACAACTACCTTGTATTAAAGTTTTATCTATCAAAAAATTCACACACTCTTATTATATTTATTTATTTGTTTACTTTTATCACAGGTATTCTTCACGATCCATGCTTATCAACACTACTACATTCTTGTGTTTGATTTCAAAGCCAAATGTTTTGATATCATTGACAATAGTGCTAAAGGAAATATATCAATATATAAAGGCCCTCTACATCAACTGGTATGCATATTTTTAAAGTTTTATAAATTATTTTAAGAATAGCATGTTAAAATACCTCCAAAGGTAGGTGCTCAAATGATAACAATAACAAAATGAGAACCGTGAGAACCACTTGTATACACTTGTTTACCGTGGCTAATTAGCTACTGTATACATATACAGTCTACTGTATATGTATACAGTAGTTAAGTGTCTATTGTATACAAGTGTATAACCACACGTATATATTTGTATACAGTAGCTAAGTATCTACTGTATATAACTCTATACAAGTGGTTCTCACGGTTCTCATTTTAAACGGTTCTCATTGGAGCGTGACCCTAGATTTCTTTCTAAAAGTTATACCACTAATAAAATATTACTTGAATGTTAATTTTCTGCAGTGCAAACTTTTTTCAAGATACTTGAAAGCCCATAACTACAAATCTGGGGTTAATATTAATGGAATATGCCCTGTACGGAAACAGATGAAATGGCGCACAAAGGATAATGACAAGGACTGTGGCATATTTGTCTTGCGTCATCTAGAAACGTACAAGGGCAGTAAAGCTAAAGAATGGATTACAAATCTGAAGGAAGAGGGTGTAAGTATAATTTTTAAGCATTTTCTATTTTAAACTATACATGTGTAAAGTAGCTACTGTATATAAAAACATAGACGATACAAACTACTTTCTAACTTTTTTTTTCTTTTCCTTGTCAACAGCCTGAACAACTCAAACAGCTTACCAAGCTAAGAAAACGATATTTGTATACGATGCTTACATATCCCATCAATAAACACAGATTCAAAGTTGTTAAAGCAGCTATGGCATATTTTGACAAGAAAAGGAAAGAGAAGAAGACACATGCATCAAAACCTAATCAATAGTCTTGTATAATGCTGTTATATTGAATACTTTTTTAAAACTAATTATGTTTTTGTTTTGTTGAATTCTTGAAGGTGTAAATAGTTACTTTGAAGGTGTGAATATAGTTTTTGTTTATGGTATTGTTGAACAAGTGTCTATCAATAGACACTTAGCCAGTGTATAAATGTTGTTGATTGTTGAACAATGCAATTGTTTACAGTAGCTATTTAGCCAGTGTATATATGTTGATTGTTTAAAATTTAAAAATTACTTCTTTACATTAACTAAGTAGGTACTTGTAAGTGTCCCAATCTGAACGCCAATGTTCCTTCAGCCCAATTTAACGACTTCCACGTCGAATGGACAGTTAAGGGCATTTTGGTCATTTCCTAAGGCAATTTAAACAAGAAAGGGCCTTAAAGGAATATCAAAAATAGGTCAAAAACCGGTTGGGAAGAGTCATTTCCAAGAAATTGACCAACTTTACATTAAATGCAAGCAGCCAAAACTGCTTTTTGCAGAGTCAGGCACGCCTACACTCTCGTCCGCGCGGACAGGAATGAGACTCAGTCTCGTCCGCGCGGATATCTTTGTAACCTAAAATCTGCCTATAAATTAAATCATTCTCTCTCAGTTTAACAGAAGAAGAGCTCAAACCCTTACTGTTATATTCGAAAAATATCCAGAAAATAGCTTATACACCAAACAAAAAACACAAAATCCCAACACAAATCTTGATCAAATTCAAGCCCCAAACACAAATCCAAGAAAGATAGGGTACAACCATTGGTAAACCATCCTTCTCCTTACCTTAATCTCCCTCATCCATGCATACATCTCACATTTTAAAGATGTAACTTGTTCAAATACTTGTTCTTCATTTCTTGCCCTAGATCCAAGAGGATCTCCATGGATCTCATTTCCATGGGTCTGATTCTCTATAAGGATCAACATTTCTTTTAACTTGTTGTCTCTCTTCTTACCTCAACTAGTTGTTACTTGATCTCTTGACCTAAAATGTGGTCACCTTGGAGTTCATCTCCTTATATGATCACACTAAATGGTCCATATTCTTACTTTCACTTTCTTTTTGTGTTAATGGTGCTTGTTTGACCTAAAATGTAGTCATCTTGAAATAAATTTCCATGGATGACCATTTTAAAAGGTCTAAATTGTCTTTACTTCCTTAAAAATGTTTTTTCCTAGCCTAAGATCTTCACCTTGGAACAATTTCCATGGATGAAGATCATTAAGGTTCTTAGGTTGTAAAAAGGGTGAAGTTGATACATTGAGTTCAAGGATTTTAAGGATGGTCATCTTAATGACCACCTTAGAAATCCACTCTAAAGTTGATACACCCTTAACCTAAATTCAATTTTCATACATTAAATCTTTGTTTTATGTTAAATCTCCCCATCCCAAGCAAATGAAATGCTTTCAAGTCCTAATGTACCCTAAGGATGGCTTGATATAGTAGATCACCACTAATCATGTATAGTGATCACTAATCAAAGCCTAAGGAAAGTGGGGACAAGCATGGATGCCAAGTTCAAAAATGTTTTTTTTATCATTTTCTGGTGTCAACTCCAGTTTTGATTCTGTAACTCCAGTTTACATTCTGGAATTTACAGAATCAGACTGGAAAACTGCAAAAAAGAATATTTGCTGTCCCATCCGCGCGGACAGGATTGATTCTCGCTCTGATCCTCGCGGACAAGAATGCAAGGGACAGACATTTTGTTTTTTCAGTCATTTTTCACTTACAGAAGCACATTATTTTGGTAAATTTCAGTCCAGTCAAGTCAAAACTTCATTTCCAGAAAATTCCTTTTGCAAAACACACACACACACACACAAATGGTTTTAAATTAGGAAGACTCGTTTTACGAGGCATTCCGGGTGAACCCTAACATTCTTCCCGGAATTTAACGTGACCTCCGAACTCAAATCTCTCAATTTTGGGCATTTTTCAAAGTTTTGGCCCTAAACTAAAAACGGCGTGGCGACTCCATTTGATTTTTCAAAAGAAATGAAAATCGGGTACATCACAGTACTGTATAAAACTCCAAGGCCAAGGCCGATGGCCTTGGCGTAGCCAAAGCCATGACTTTGCCCAATGACAAGGCCACTGTATACAAGTTGATTGTTGAACAATGCACTTGTTTACAGTAGCTATTTAGCCACTGCATAGAAGTTGATTATTGAACAATGCACTTGTTTACAGTAGCTATTTAGCCACTGTATACAAGTTTATTGTTGAACAATGCACTTGTTTACAGTAGCTATTTAGCCACTGTATACCAGTTGATTGTTGAACAATGCACTTGTTTACAATAGATATTTAGCAACTGTATACAAGTTTAAAGTTCAAAAATAACTACTGTATACAACTCCAAGGCCAAGGCCATGACTTTGCCCAATGACAAGGCTTTGGCTATGCCAAGGCAAATGCAATTGTAAACAGTACTTAAATAGCTATTGTATACAAATGAATATGTATCCTGAAATAACAAAATGCAACCCATAATGAAAATAAAAAAACATAACATTAATAATTAACAGATAACATGCATAATATTCATTACATCATTTTCAAATAGTTAAATAGAAACTGTATACAAGTTATTGCTGAATAATGCACTTGTTTACAGTAGTTATTTAGCCACTATATTCAAGTGTATTGTTGAACAATGCACTTGTTTACAGTAGCTATTTAGCCACTATATTACAATACATCAAACACAACAATATTAAAAACAGAATTTACTACCACTAAACATTACCCCTATCATTTGCACCATCATCGCCAACATTGTCATTCAATTTGTTTTTTGGATCATATTCATTCAAAATACACTCCAAATACATTTCCAATGCCTTGTGGTGAATCCTAGCAGCTTCATCAATATTGTGAAGGTTGCCAAACTCATGAGCATGATTGACTATCCCCACATAATCCTTATCCCTACAATTGCTTTCCTTACATGGCTCCAATGGACAACGAAATGAGGGAGTTCCATTTCCAGAAGAAAGCTGCAAAACAACAAGATGACCATAGAGGAATTTTTGTAGCACACCATGTATATTTTCCAACTTTTGTCATCATTTGAATCACCCAAAGTTGGCTCACTAGAATTTCCCTTGCCTTTGTTCATCATGTAAATAATAATAAAAATAAAAAGACAATATAAATTATTAAAGGTAGAATTTCTCTTGAACTTGATATATATAAATTTATGTACACTACAAACTTATCAACTGTACACATTTATTACTCTTGGAATTCAATGTACACATTTATCAACTGTACACAAAGACTTTTTCTGGCTTTTCAAAAAAGCATTCAAACTTACCATTAAAGACAAACTTATTACTATTTCACTGTTCAAATTCCAACCCAATTCAATGCACTTACCTAATGGCTTGGAAAGCACTTATGAACAATACAAACTTATTTACTTTACACATTTATTACTCTTGAAGAAGGTATATTCCACGGAATATACTTCCTCAATAAATATAATATCACTATAAATAAGGAATGAACCTTTAAATATTATGTTATTTTTAAGTTTTAAATCTTTGCTAATTCTGTATTTTCAATTGATTTTACTTTTAATACACAACTATACAGTACATAAGTAGCTATCGTATATTTATTGCACTTTGAATTAAAAAGGTAATTATACTTGTATACAATAGCTAACTAGCTACTTTATACAAGTGAAATAACAAAACTATGTTTCTATACAGTATCTAACTAGCTACTGTATACAAGTGAATATGTATCCTGAAACAACAAAAAGCAATATCTACTGTATACATTAAATAATAGATAATATATACTGTATACAATAGATATTATCTACTGTATACATTGTTGTTATTAGTCCTTCATTGGTATCAGAGCCAATAGGTTTGTGCTCCCAATGAACTTGTATACGGTGGATAAATAGCAACTGTAAACAAGTGCATTTTTGAATAATTTAAACTTCTATACAGAGGCTAAATAGCTATTGTATATAAGTACATTGTTCATCAATACACTTCAATACACTGGCTAAATAGCTACTGTAAACAAGAAAAATACCTGGAAACAAGTGCACTAGAAATGGACTTGTTTACATTAGCTATTTAGCTACTGTAAACAAGAATATATTTCAACTTGCTATGCATACATTACTAAGTAGCTAGTATAAATAAGTTTGAATTTTTTAAACTTGTTTAGAGTAACTATTTAGCCATTGTATACAAGTTGATTGTTGAGCAATGCACTTGTTTACATTAATAAATAGCTAGTGTATTCAAGTTGATTGTTGAACAATGCACTTGTATACAGTAGCTATTTAGCCACTGCATACAAGTTCAAAATTCAAGTTGATTATTGAACAATGCACTTGTTTACATTAACTATTTAGCCATTGTATACAAGTTGATTGTTGAGCAAAGCACTAGTTTACATTAATAAATAGCTAGTGTATTCAAGTTGATTGTTGAACAATGCACTTATATACAGTAGCTATTTAGTCACTGTATACAAGTTTAAAATTCAAAAATCACTTCTTTACACTAATTAATTAACTAGTGTATAAAAATCCAATACAACATCCAAGGTGGACGCCGAGGGCAAGGCCGAGGATGAGGCCGAGGCCTTGGCCTCGGCCAAGGCCAAGGACGAGGCCTTGGCGTAGCCAAGGCCATGAATTTCAAGTTGATTGTTCAAATATGCATTTGCTTACAGTAGCTATAGCTAATGTAAACAAGTTTGAATTTCAAGTTGATTGTTCAAAAATGCATTTGTTTACAGTAGCTATTTAGCCACTGTAACTAAGATACAAGTCGAATATTGAAATACACAATTGTATACATTAGCTAAACTGTGTATTGTATACAAGTGCACTATCCATTAAAATACACAGTTAAAGTTTTGCAACTGGATTGAATAATGAATGAACATCTAGAACACATCCAAAAAAATTATCATCCAAGAAAAAATAATTATAAGCAAATTATTTATTATATTTAAATCTGATCATCATCCTTGTTTAATAACGGACAATTACGCTTGTCATGATTCCCTTTTGGTTACATGACCTGCATAATCACTTAACAAAACTATGTTTCATATATGCCTGCGTAGCTTATGATTTGTAGAACAATATATTCGAAAACGTTGAATTTGGTTGTGTGGATCTCGAGTTATTGTAATTTTAAGTTTTGAAAATTGTGATTTTTTCGAATGTTCATAGCTGTTTTTGACACTGTTAAATTCAGATCTAAAGAAAAGTATATTATACAATAGATATTGTGTATACACTAGCTATTTAGCTAGTGTATATACAAGTATATTATTCATTAAAAAAAAAACTACAAACAAACCAACCACACAACACATAACAAATTATTCATTCATGCTCTCCATAAACTTATAGAGTGCAGAGTGCGAGAACATATCATGCTCTCCATAAGCTTTAGTTGCCCCACGATCCTTGGCATGCAACAGAAGAGAATCCGAACTCCATGTTGATTTCCTGCTGTTCTTAAGGTAGCAGAATGGGCAGTGAAGTTCATCTGAACTGTTCCACAAACTATAATATCCCTCCTTAATATCTTCTAAGAAACCTGAAATTTTTTTAGCAGCTCTTTCTACTTCATAATCTTCAGCAGCTCTTTCTGCTGAAGAATCTTCAACCTCTTGCTTAGACTTTACTGAACTACTCATATCAACCTATTGTTTTCTTTTCAGATGAAGTTTAGAAATAAAAAAGTATTGAAGATCTCAATTATTTATATTGATAAATGGAGTTAACTATTGAATTCGTGTGGTAACAGTTGAAATTTGGGACTACTGCTTATGGACACGTGTCCATGGAACAACATTAGCCAAGTGCTTTGAATTGGGTTGGAATTTGAACGGTGAAATAGTGATAAGTCTGTCTTTAATGGTATCATTGAATGCTTTTTTGAAAAGTTTGAAAAAGTCTGAATTTTGGTAAGATTTAACCTATTAGCAGTACTAAAATTGTATACTTGTGTACACTGGCTAATATTTACACTTGTATAAATGGAGTTAACTATTGAATCCGTGTGGTAACAGTTGAAATTTGGCACTACTGCTTATGGACATGTGTCCATGTAACAGTTGAATTTTGGCAATACTGCTTATGGATATGTGTCCATGGAACAGCATCGGGCATTGTTCAGCAATAACTTGTATACTACTAGCAACTGTAAACAAGTGCATTGTTCAACAATACACCTAAAAACACTGGCTAAATAGCTACTGTAAACAATTGAATTGTTCAACAATCAACGTAGCCAAGGCATGGCCTTGGCTACGCCAAGGCCATCGGCCTTGGCCTTGGAGTTATATACAGTAGTTTAGTTACTTAGTTAATGTAAAGAAGTGATTCTAGAATTTCAAACTTGTATACAGTGGCTAAATAGCAACTGTAAACAAGTGCATTTTTGAATAATTTAAACTTGTATACAGTGGCTAAATAACTACTGTAAACAAGAAAAATACCTGGAAACAAGTGCACTAGAAATGCACTTGTTTACATTAGCTATTTAGCTATTGTAAATAAGAATGTATTTCAACTTGCTATGCATACATTACTAAGTAGCTAGTGTATACAAGTTTGAATTGTTTAAACTTGTTTATAGTAACTATTTAGCCATTGTATACAAGTTGATTGTTGAGTAATGCACTTGTTTACATTAATAAATAGCTAGTTTATTCAAGTTGATTGTTGAACAATGTACTTGTATACAGTAGCTATTTAGCCACTGTATACAAGTTCAAAATTCAAGTTGATTGTTGAACAATGCACTTGTTTACAGTAACTATTTAGCCATTGTATACAAGTTGATTGTTGAGCAATTCACTTGTTTACATTAATAAATAGCTAGTGTATTCAAGTTGATTGTTAAACAATGCACTTGTATACAGTAGCTATTTAGCCACTATATACAAGTTAAAAAATCAAAAATCACTTCTTTACACTAACTAATTAACTACTGTATAAAAATCCAATACAACATCCAAGGTGGACACCGAGGGCAAGGCCGAGGACTTGGCCTCGGCCAAGGCCAAGGACGAGGCCTTGGCGTAGCCAAGGCCATGAATTTCAAGTTGATTGTTCAAATATGCATTTGCTTACAGTAGCTATAGCTAATGTAAACAAGTTTGAATTTCAAGTTGATTGCTCAAAAATGCACATGTTTACATTAGCTATTTAGCCACTGTAACTAAGATGAAAGACCAGGATAAATGCCTACTTGTATACAGTAGATATTTAGCTAATGTGTACAAGTCAAATATTGAAATACACAATTGTATACATTAGCTAAACTGTGTACTGTATACAAGTGCACTATCCAATGAAATACACAGTTAAAGTTTTACAACTGGATTAAATAATGAATGAACATATAGAACACATCCAAAAAAATTATCATCCAAAAAAAATAATTATAAGCAAATTATTTATTATATTTAAATCTGATCATCATCCTTGTTTAATAACGGACAATTACGCTTGTCATGATTCCCCTTTTGGTTACATGACCTGCATAATCTCTTAACAAAACTATGTTTCTATACAGTATCTAAATAGCTACTGTATACAAGTATAATTTTAGGGTTTAGGATTTAGGGTTTAAGCGTATTTTAAAAATTAGACGTTGACACGTTGTTCAATATTTTTTTTTTCAAAATCCTATCTTCAGGGATGTAGTTTGATTCGTCTCGCCGAGACAAAAAAATCAGTGTTCGCGGATTATTTTTTTGATTTACGATTAATGAGATATATAATTTTGAAAATTTTGGGAAATTTTGGGTGATGACGTGGCAAATTCTGGAACACACATCGTATTTTGCTCTTTCCTTTGTCTGTCCACCTAATTACCCTCGCGATTTGGCAATATTTCAAAATTGCCACCGTGTCACTTATAACCCCAATCTAATCTCTTCCTTCCATTCGAATCTAATCCAAGAGCTGATAATGGTTCTCATGGTTCTTATTTTATTTTGGTTCTCATTTGAGCAGCCTCATGTATATATATATATATATATATATATATATATATATATGTATATATATATACATATATATATATATGTATATATGTATATATATATATATATATATATATATATATATATATATATATATATATATATATATACATATATATATACATATATATATACATATATATATATATATATATATATATATATATATATATATATATATATATATATATATATATATATATATATATATATATATATATATATATATATATATATATATATATATATATATATATATATATTGATGCCGCAGGAAATGTGCTTATCAATCTTCCTCCACGTGGCAGGACTGATCACTTGGCTCCTTGACCTGAAAACCAGAACCCACGACTAGCCGGATGTGTCTCCGGCTTAGACCCTCGGGCGTGAGAGTAAGTATTTGAATTGGAGAGCAAAAATGTATTGAATAAAGATGATTCAGATAACAAAATTGCAGTTACCTTATAACCGTGGTAGTGATGAAGTATTTATAGTTGATGAGGGCGGTTATTTTTGGTGGGCTACATGAGCTCCGTGATTCCTGGGACAGTTACATGTCATGAGAACGTATCCTGGATTGGCTCCTGAATTGTAGGGAACTGGTTATGGAAGGATTTGAAGCACGTGCGTCTGTATTGGTCAGGTCGAAGCTTGTTTATTGGGTCGAGGTCGACATTTGAGGTTAGGTCGACCTGACTGGCGGGTAGAGCTGGATCGTACCCGAATTAGAGCATGGATCGTAGAGTCGGACCAAGCTAGGTCGGGATCTTGGAGATCGTATAATGAGCTTAGGTCGACTGATCCTGTTGCTGGGCCTTGGGCCTTATGGTGATTGGGCCAGACTCGTTAAGAATGCGGAGATCACGGCTGCCTATGATTGGGCTTTACTCGCTTTGGCCCAACTCGACACTTTTGGTATGTTCAGTGGCCCCCAACTTTCGAGTTGACTTTGTCGACTAGGAAGTTAAGGAAATTTCGATGAAGATTGTTGTGACTCGCAGGTTGCTACTCATTCTGAAGCTTAGTCGACCCCAGGTGACGTGGCACGATCTTGGACGTCGGTGACGAACGGTCAGATCTGAAGGAGCGCCATATTTTGCAATGATTATTATTTTGACGTTTGATAAACCGCCTTGGAAACTGTTTCCGCCATTAATTAGGAAAATAATTTTTGAATTTTCCTTTTTCCTTTCCAATTCCGGAAAATATAAATTCAAGAGTCCTCCTCCATTTACAACTTTTACTGTCTCTGAGCTCTGATAATCCCCGGCGACGACAGCAAAGGAGCAAGCACTTTAAATTTGTTCTTCGTCTTTTGCAGCAGCTTCAAATTCCGATACCCACTAAGGTAATCCTTTCGCCTTCTTGCTTTTAGGGCTTTGATTGTTGTTCTGTCTTCGTTTTTCGCCATGGCTAGAACCTTCAGTAGCGAACCAGGAGCCTGGTATGGATACTGCACTGTTAACCGTAGGGTGTACAAGAATGTAAATGGTGAGTGGAGAGAGATGTCTCTGAATGAATGTGCCTCCATCTTGTCAAGGTGGGGGCTAAATTTTAGGGAAATAGGTTTGCTTATTGGAGAAAACGATGTAGATATAGTAATTGATGACTCGAATGTAGTGTCCTTTCACCTCTTTCACGAATTGCTCGATCACATAGCTTTGTTTTATGTTAGAGATGTCAACAAACCTTCGTTCCTTAGAAACAGAAAAAGGTTTTCCAGGGGAGTTTAGGTCGCCTTTAGGTAGGTCGTCTGATTATGATATAGGCCTGACTCCCCTATTTCTCCTTCTTCTTGTACAGATATGGCAACTCAGGAAGGAAACACAGCTTCGACCTCCTCAAGTCCATGCATCGTTGATGCATTTGATGAGTTGGCAGTGCCGGGGAAGAATGAAATGGGATATGTCCCTAATAGGCCGTTGTGAGGAAAACAGAACTTACCATCTCGATACATCCTGATTTATGACTTCTGTGAGGTGAGTAAGGAGGATTATAGGGTGACAATTCTCAGCAAGAAGGATTTCATGGCCCAATTTAGGGCGACCTTCACCACAGACGCCACTAGGGTAGCCTTTTTCTACGGCCAATTTGAGGCTGGCTTCAGGTTGCCCCTCGACCCCTTTATTAATGAATTTTTAGAGTGTGCTAATTCTTTACCCCTTCAGTTGGGAGCCAACACCTGTAGGGTTCTGGTATGCTTTGTCATGGTGTATAGGTTTCTAGGGTATGAACCCTGTATGAGGGTGTTTAAGGAATTCTTCTGTATTAAGTATAGTGGAATAGATCTGAGTGTCAGTACTCCCTCTAAACCCAACTCACCGAAACTTTTTACTAACCTTCCCAGCAAAGTAAGTGGGTGGAACTCCCATGTGGTCATAGTAGAGAGTAGATTAGGATGGGAATTTCCCTTACCCACCGCTGATACGGAGCCCATAGATGAGAGGAACTATTGGGAACCACATTGGTACTTCGATCTGTACAAGAGGTTATGCCATCTGACTGATAGGGGACCCATTGATTGGGAGTGTTTGGGTACAACCAAGTACAATTATATTCAGGCCGGGATGATGGCTGGGGAAGGAGAGGTGCAGCCTCTGGTGCCCGTTGGGAGGGGAACCATATATCCTGATTGGGTTACCCATGCCTTGGGTAAGTTCGAGGATAGATGTCAGCTCTGCAAACGGACTGCTAACTACTGCAAGGACAATGGGGAACATGCTGGTGGTAAGATATCCCTATTCTGCAACTCCTTACTCGCCCATCACTTGTCTGCGTGTTGATCTGATAGCATAGTAAATTATTTTGAACTGCATGTTCCATTCTTAGCTCGTCAATTGCTTAGCTCGCATGTAATTAATTCTTACATAGAACTTATAGCTCGTATGTAGAATGGTTAACTCGAACATGATTAACTCGTACATTGAACTCGTAGTTCGCATGTAGAAACCTCCTATGTCGAACTAACTCTTTGTCTTCTTGATTTTGATGCAGTTCTGACTCCTGAACAAGAAGCAGCTATGGTCCGAATAGTTGGAGTTTCTGACAAGAAGAAGGCCAAGAAGGCCCATGGAGCTGCTAATGCTCGAGCTGATCGAGAGAGGGAGGCTTTGAGGAGGACAACCCTATTGTCCAAGGACAATGTGGGGATGGTGCCCATGGAGGAGGCTGGGTCGGAAGCCCCTTTAGAGAGTGGGACCCAATCCAAGGAGATCAGTGATGGGGGTGATGGGTCTACTAGGTCGATCAGACCGAGCCCAAGCTCCGATCCAACCCTTGAGGCCAATGCTGCGACCTCTGGAGCTGAGGTTACTGGGGCCAACCCTCTGAACATTGTCAACGTTGATGATGATGATGTCATGGAGGAGGATGATGATGATCGTCCCTTGAGCATGAAGAAGAGATCACGAACTGAGAAAGGAAAATCAGTTTCCTCGAGCCAATATCTCCGACCAGCTTCTCCTCCCCCTAACCAAGAGTCTCTTGAGGATCAGATGAGGAGGTTGAGTGATGTTCCCCCTCTCATTGGGGTTAACAGCATGAGTCGTCGCTACCCAGAAATGAGCTTGGGCCAGGTTATTGTTAGGAGGGCCATCGATGTCGACCTTCTTGCCCACTTTGCTGATAAGGGGATTACTCCTGAAGAATTTTCAGCTCGATCAGGTTTAGTGCAGAGCGAGGTAAGTCTTTGTTTCCTAACTTGGTTTAGTCGCTCATCTTTTGAGGTCGTCAGTTAGGCCTCCAAATCCTTATCGAACTAGTACTCCAATGATTTTCTTTGATTCAGAACCTGACCATGGTGGAGCAAGTTAAGAGCTCCTGGAGGGCCTCCATTGAGAGAGAAAGGCAAGCTCTGAACAACTACTCCAAGAAGACTCAAGAGTTGTTCGAGTTGAGAGAAAAATACAACGACCTCGACAACTCTTTTGATGCTCAGGAGTTGGTGAAGAAGAAAGCTCTGGCAGACAAGGACAAAGCTTTGGAGGACCTCAAGGCTGATGAGACCAAGCTTGGGGAGATGAAGGCGAAGAGAGATGCAGAGCAGCTGGAGCATGAGAAGGTCAAGACAGAGCTCGCCACAGTTTCCAAACTATTGAAGGATAAGGACACCTTCTTAATCGAGTTGAATGAGGAACATCAGCTTGCACGGATGAAGTGGCAAGGAGACCTTAAGGTTGCTGCTACAACGACTGTGGACAAGTTCAAGGAAGGAGACGATTTTTACAATGCTGTAGTTGGGAAGGCCAGGGATTTTCTGGACCTGGGCAAACGCCACATGGCGCGTCGAGCTCTGGTCGATCCCACTTCTGAAGTCTCTTTAGAACAGTTAGCTCGCTGGGCACGTGAGCCTCAATATGACATGGCTGCTCGAGGTGGTCACTCGATCGTGCCTTACACTGAGAATGATTTGGCCTTCATTGCCCAAGAGGATCAAGAGGAGGCTTGTGAACCTTGGGTTGCTCCGGAGTTAGCTCTCAGGAACTTTGATGTGGTACTCCAAGAGATGGAGGATGCAGAAGATATGGAAGCTGACAATGTCGAGCCTGAGCAGCGAGTCTACTCAGAGTCGGGTAAACCCTTGAGCCCTCAGCAACAAGAAAACATTGTTGAAGATCGAGCTGACAATGACGATCAGGCTGATGTTGGCCAGGACTCTTGAACTAATTTTGTATGGTGATGTAACAAACAGGCTTCAAAACAATTTTCATTTTGTCTTGGTAACTGTTAAATGCCTTGGCCCAGTTTTTGGGAGGCATAAAACTTCTTAACCTTTATTTTGCTCAAGTCTTAGCCCGCTTTTGGGAGACTTATTTATCATAGCTGACTTTATCTCTTTGTATGTCGTATGCTTTTGAATTCAGCACGTGTATGTCGAGCTACATGTAGTAGGATGAGTAAATTACCCTAAGCTTAGGGTTGACTTGGCTTTATGATAACTTAGTCATCCTTAAACTTGTAAGGATTTTTGTAAACGAGATTGACTCAGAGTCGAACTTGTTTAAAAGGTTAAAGCTGATCAAAGGGTCGAGCTTATAAGAACGAAGTCGACCTAAGGTCGGACTTGTTAAGGGAACAAAGCTGATTTAAGAATCGAGCTTGTTAAAATGAAGCTGACTAAGAGTCGAGCTTGTTGAACGAAGTCGACTATGAGTCGGACTTGTTAAGGGAGCAAAGCCGATTAAGAATCGAGCTTGTTAAAACGAAGCTGACTAAGAGTCGAGCTTGTTGAACGAAGTCGACTATGAGTCGGACTTGTTAAGGGAGCAAAGCTGATTAAGAATCGAGCATGTTAAATCGAACCTGACTAAGAGTTGAGCTTGTTGAAGTTAGTGTACAATGCTGTCGTATAGAACTATGATTTTTATTGAAGTAGGAACGTGCTTACATCAAATGGAAAGCTAGACCTATGATAAATTGGGAATTGCTTTAACTTCGAACTGAATTCAGGACTTGAACTAGAAGTAGTACTTGATAAGGTGAGTGGCATGCCATGGATGCTTCAACTCTTCACCACCTGGATGAGCTATCATGTAGGTCCCCTCTTTAATGACTCGAGTAACGACGTAGGGACCTTCCCAGTTAGGAGATAGTTTGTTCTGTTGGGTTCTCCTTCCTGTCGCTTCGATCTTTCTCAACACATGATCTCCTACTTGGAATGATCTTGTCTTTACTTTCTTGTCGTGGTAACTTTTAGTTCGCTGCTTGTAGTTGACCATCCGAAGGTAAGCTGTGTCTCGCTTCTCGTCGATCAGATCCAGGTCGATCAATCTGTTGGTGTCGTTCTGCTCTTGGTTGAAGAAGGTTACTCTAGCAGTGGGAAATCGCAACTCAGCTGGTGCCATGGCTTCTGATCCGTATGTAAGAGCGAATGGGGTTTCCCCCATAGGCCCCCGAGTGGTTGTGCGAACTGCCCAAAGAGCAAGGGGGAGTTCGTCCAACCAGTTACTGCGTCGACCTACCAAGCCCGTCTTAAGTGAAGATAGTACGAGCTTGTTTGCTGCTTCAGCTTGCCCATTTCCTTGAGGATAGGCAACAGATGACTGCCAATGCTTGATTCCCACTCTATTCATTTCTTCCTCAATTGCCTTAGAGAACTGTAAGCCATTATCTGATACTATAGCTCGAGGAATCCCAAATCGACACCAGATGAAGTCATGTATAAAGTTGATTGCATTTTCCCCTGTGATGCGAGCTAATGGCTTGGCCTCGACCCACTTGGTGAAGTAATCGATGGCAACGATCACATACTTGCAATTTCCCCGGGCAAGAGGGAAGGGTCCAATCAAGTCGATGGCCCATATATCAAATGGCCAAGCAGCGATCACATGAGTCTACTCTGTTGTAGGCATGTGAGGTAGGTTGGCAAACCTTTGGCATTGATCACATTTCTGAACAAAGTCATGAGTGTCAGCTCTCATGTGTGGCCAGTAGTACCCCAAGGTGATCAATTTGTCGGCTAAAGTTCTGGCCCCCGGGTGTCCTCCACAAATTCCACTATGCACCTCGTGCATCAACAGTTTAATTTCTTGGGGGTGAATGCACTTTAGCAATGGCCTAGTGTAAGATCTCCTGAACAGCATGTCCCCTTGCACCACGTATCTTGGAGCTTTCTTCTTGATAGCTCGAGCTTTGTTCTAGTCTTCGGGGAGCTCGCCCGTCTCTAAGTAAGCCTTCATTTCCTCGATCCAACACTTGTTATAGACCCAATTTCTTGAAGTGTCTTCCACACATTGAATCTGAACCCTTTCATAAGCTGGATTCTCAAGGTAGGAGATAGGCTCTTCATGTGGCTCGTCTGAAGTGGCCAGTTTTGAGAGTAGGTCGGCTAGCTCATTGTCTTCTCGACCAATCCTCTGAATTTCCCAAAATTCCAAATCCTTTATCAATTCCTTCACAAGGTCGTGGTATTTGACTAGAGTAGAGTTCAGCACTTCGTACTCTCCTCGGACCTGGTTGACTATCAACTGTGAGTCACAATATGCCATGATTTTAGTCGCTCCAAAGCACTTTGCGTACTCAATGGCTGCTACTAAGGCTTCGTACTCTGCTTGGTTATTAGAAGCATCGAACTTGAATCTCAATGACTCCTCATATACTGTCCCAGATTCTGGCTCGATCAGGGCTATCCCAGCTCCACTAACATTTTTGGTTGCTGACCCATTCGAGTAGACTTTCCAGCAATCAACGGGTATGCTAGTGACGACTTGGGACTCTGGTTCTTTCCCTTTGACTTTCTCCTTCTGAGTTTGCACCTCGCTGTCTTCCTTGGTGAACGTCAGCTCGACCAAGAAGTCTGCTAGAGCTTGAGCCTTCAATGCCTTTCGAGGTCGATACTCGATGTCGAATTCCGTGAGGGAAATTGACCAGTTGAGTAAGCGACCTGAACTTTCTGGCTTATGTAGAATTTTTCTCAAGGGTGCATTTGTGAGCACCACGATGGGATGAGCCAGGAAATAAGCTCGCAGCTTCCTTGAAGCTACGACTAAGGCATATGCTACCTTCTCAGCATTGTAATATCTGCCCTCCACATCTGGTAGGGCCTTGCTAACATAGTACACGGGCTTTTGAAGCCCCTCCTCTTCTCGGACCAAAACTGCAGCAACTGCTTTGTCCCCCACAGATAGATAAACAAACAAAGTCTCTCCAGTAGTCGGGCTGCTCAATAGGGGAGGAGTAGCGAGGTACACCTTGAGTTGTTGGAACGACGAATGACATTCGGCCGTCCACTCAAAAATTTTCGTCCCCCTTAATGATTTGAAGAAGGGGAGAGACCTTTCAGCCGACTTGGCTATAAAACAACCTAGGGCTGCCACCCTGCCGTTAAGTCGCTGCATATCCTTTACACTTGTAGGCTCCTTCATCTCGACTAGAGCCTTGATCTTCTCTGGGTTAGCTTCTATACCTTGTTGGGATACCATAAATCCAAAAAACTTGCCAGCTGCCACTCCAAATACACATTTGCTCGGGTTGAGCTTCATGTCGTTTGCTCGCAAATTGGCGAACGTTTCCTTTAGGTCGACCACGTGACGTCCGACCTTTG
The DNA here is from genome assembly GCA_022495995.1 of Adenophora triphylla var. japonica. Lineage (NCBI taxonomy): Eukaryota > Viridiplantae > Streptophyta > Magnoliopsida > Asterales > Campanulaceae > Adenophora > Adenophora triphylla. Next base: position 102,689 of record JAFEMH010004890.1, on the reverse strand, counting down.
TTTTGATGACCATATCGTCGATGTAGGCCTCCATGTTTCGGCTAATTTGTGAGGCAAAGACCTTGTTAACCATGCGTTGATAGGTTGCTCCTGCGTTCTTTAACCCGAACGGCATCATGTTATAGCAATTGATGCCTCCTGCTGCTTGGAAAGCTGTCTTCACCACGTCATCCTCATGCATCTTGATCT